>BMAC01000719.1:581211-595511 GCA_014905375.1 Phtheirospermum japonicum
AATTTTTGACATTTCATAACCAAATAAAGACTAGATACACGAAAAAGGATTTTGAACAATCACAAATTTCAGCATGTGTAACATAAAATTACCTAATCACATGATAAACCAAACTAACAGGTAACAAAGAATGAAAACATAAATAAAGTACCACAAAATTAATGTACATAGTTTATGATTTCATTAAACCACCAGAAAATAAAAGAGATCTTCAACATGTACGGATTTAGTTTACTGTTAAAATCAGCACATGAAAAAATTGAAGACGGTTAAGGTATGCACAAAAATTTAAACTTATCCTTCTTTTTCTAGCATGTTTATTTATATCACTTCGAAGATGGAGCAACAGTTATACGTTTTTCTAATTTTCTCTTTTTTTGAATTTTCCACCTCTTCTCTTTCTATCCAAATAAGATGTCATTATTAACAAAATTGAGAGATACGCGGGTTAGTTTGTTTATGCTTCATTTTTTGGTCAAATATTATTTAATAAATTCGAGTTTTTATTTAATAAAACTAGTTTTTTTCTAAATTTTGTATAGTACAGGATGCACTTTCAAAATTTTGTATAGAACAGGATGCATTAAATTACAAAAAAAACGTTAGGATGCAAACCCAAAAAACGCGTATAGTACAGGATGGTTACAATCTTTTCCCCTTTTCTCTATGTATGGGTTCAACTCTTATTTTTGTATATTACAATGATCGATGGGACGAGAATAACAACTACGATAACTTCGAAAAAGCCGGTGTTGCAACTAATTCAGGTTATACATATGATTAATTGCAGTAGTTGATTGCAGGTCAATTAAAGATAAACATTAATACTCATGATCTCATCGTGAAGTATCAATTGAAGGACTCATACCCACCTATTACAATTGAAAATGATGCGAGCCTGAAATTCTACAAGGAATTAAAGGTGAAGGAACATGATTAAACAAAGTTCACACTATGCACCAACATCATTGAAAAGCGGTAAAGTTATACGAATTAATGATGGCACATTGCGTGGCGTATTTGCAGGATCACTTAATGTGGCATAAGTGCATAATTTGAGGGATATTTTATTGGTTGATGTCGACACACCAAAAATGAGCTTTGTTGATTTTATAAACGAGGCGGCCAATGTGATTTTCAAGGAGGTAGAATCTGGGATAAGTAAACTAAATAGTGAACCATGTGACAATGGACTTCTTATAAGTGGTCAAAGTGTAGGTTGCGATGTCAAAATGGGTCAGCTATTTAAGAATAAGGATAAATCAAAGAGGACAATGTAATTGCTTGCGATAAGCAAGAAATTCAATTTTTGGGTGGTAAAGTCGTGTCCGAAATAATGCTACATTGCATGCTTAGATGAGAATTGAGGTTGGTTTTTGAAAGCATCTGCTGTTGGAATGCCTTGTATATTAAATATATGATTAATGTACAATACCCACACATGTTTGATTAACTCAAAGATGAATGAGCAACGGCAAGCTAATTCAAAATTTGTACTAGCTCACATAATGAGGGACTTGAAGGATGATTATGGGGTAGATCTGAGCTACAAAAAGGCATGGAGATCGAAAAGAACGGTTGTCGATAACGTACGAGGTAAACTCGATGAGTCGTATCAAATAATAACTCGATAAATGAACAAATCTAATTATATGAAGTTCCAATTCCTCTTTATGTTGATATATGCCTCAATAAAGGGTTCACAATATTGTAGGCCAATCTTGGTAGTTGGTGGTACCTTTGTAAAAGCATCTTACGAGGTATCTCTACTAATGGCTAGTGTATAGGATGTGAATATACATATCTTTCCCACTCGCGTTTACGGTTGTGGATTCTAAAAATGATATGTTCTGCGAGTAGTTTTTTCATAATCTTAGAGCAGAAATTGGTACAAGGCCATGAATGTACATTATTTCGGATAAGAACAAAAGTTTAGCAAAGGCAATAACAAAGGTTAGTTTTTGTTAATCAAGATGTGCAAATCATTTAGTTATTTTGTGTGATATTTTTTTATTAAATAATAATTAGTAAATATTGACATTGGTAATGTGAAATTTATTTCAAGTATAAATGGCATCTTACTCCTTGTCAACATAGTTTTTTATGTGTACAGATTTTAGTTACTAATTAAATATATTATACTCTGCATATATGTCTACTTAATTTCAAATAATCCTTTTTATAAAAATGTATAGATATTATGTGTGTGTTTTGTTAGAATTATTATTATTGTTAAAGGTAATGTAGTACTTTCTCTATTTCTTGTAACTTTAGGTGTACACTTATATGTATTGCTTTACCTTCTCATTATAAAATACACTTTTTATTATCGATCTCAAGAACCCTTTGTCTTCTTCTTTTCTCTCTATTAATTTCTCTTTGTATATGTATAAGTTTTATTCAATCTAACATGGCATCAAAGCCAGATTCGATCCAATAGTCATATTCTATTCAATACAGGACTTCGCGGATCCAACTTTGCAGAATCACAATTTTGATGCTTTGGTACCCCTCCTTCGTGTTTTAATTTCATACGGTTTCAATTGATTTGTTTATCTGGATCTATTATTTATCTGTTTGGATTAGGTATTACCTTGTTTTATGGTTATGCATCATGGGTTTTGAGAAAGATGACTCGTTGCAATTGGATTTTATTTAGATGGGAAGAATTGTACATACTTGAGTTATATGATGAAAGATTTCTTGCGGGGGGAAAGGATGAGGAACTATATGAATGTGGTACAATCTAAGCCTAAGGATGATAAAAATGTCAATTTTGCTGAAGAACTTGATGTTTAGGAAGTGAATAATTCTAAAATTATTACATGGATTAACAATTCAACTGAGAGCTCGATTGGTATGCAACTAGCAAATTTCGACATGACAAAGGATGTTTGGAAGCATTTAGAATGTTTTTACACCCATTCAATTTTTTCTAAAAGTATCAGTTGAAAATGAATATTCGAACTCTCCAATAGAAAGACATGAGTATTCAAGAGTTATATTATACAATGACCAATCTTTGGAACCAATTAGCTCTTACAGAACCAGCAGAGCTCAGCGAGAAGAACAATGTTTGGTTCAGTTTCCTATGGCTCTTTGTGATGACTTTGAGTATCTTCATGGAAATATCTTGCATCGAAACCCTCTCCTGTCTATTGATTCTGTGTTTAATGAGATTATTGCAGATGAAACACGTCACAAGTCTATAAGGGAATCCTTCTATCACCTAGTCCATCTGTCTTGGCTGTTCCAAACTGCTCATCCCATAGATATCCGAGTAAGCCTAATTATAAGTTGTTGATCCTAATGATTGTAGCTTTTGTAACAACAGAACATTGGAAAGCTCTATATTCTAAGTTGTTGAACCTATAAGCCCCACACAGCTCTTCATATCCGTAATTTCCTCAACGTGGTCCACTTAATACTATTGCTTCTGTACTGCCATCTGGAGTTGCCTCATCGTCTACTCCTGTGGTAGATCCTCTTTATGAGCAGTTACAAAAATCTTTTAGCCTTCAGCCACATTTTATATCTACTGTAGGATTGTTACACTCCAAATCCTCAAGTATATCTTCATCTTTTGGTTGTTGATCCAAAGCCTCTCGTTATATTCTCCTAACGCATAATCTTTTATATCCATTTCTCCATCTAACTTGGTGTTTGTTATGACTGTTGATGGAACACATATGACCTCAGCAGGCATTGGTTCTGTCATCTCACCACATGTGTCTCTACCATATGTTTATCACATTCCTAATCTTACCTTGAATCTTGTTTTGGTTGGTAAATTATTTGATTCTGGATATTATGTGACTTTCTCATTTAATGTTTGTCATGTTCATGATCCTCCCGGAGGAGTGGGGGGTTAAATTTTATGGATGAACTTCGAGTACAAGGCATTACTTCTTCTAGTGTTGATTTATCTTCATTTCGTTTGAGTCCATCTTCGTTTGAATTTTATTTATGGCATTTTCATTTGAGTCATGTGTTCTTTTCTCATTTAAAGCACTTAGAACAATTATACACCCCATTAGATTTTGCTAAAAAGTATTAGTTGAAATTGGATATTCGAACTCTCCAATAG
Organism: Phtheirospermum japonicum; assembly: GCA_014905375.1. Lineage (NCBI taxonomy): Eukaryota > Viridiplantae > Streptophyta > Magnoliopsida > Lamiales > Orobanchaceae > Phtheirospermum > Phtheirospermum japonicum. The sequence continues at coordinate 585,299 of BMAC01000719.1, forward strand.
AAAGACATGAGTATTCAAGAGTTCTATTCGGCAATGACCGATCTTTGGGACCAATTAGCTCTTACAGAACCAACAGATATCAGTGCAGATGCCTCGTATATTAACCAACTATAAGAACATTTTGTTCAGTTTCTTATGACTCTTCTTGATGACTTTGAGTCTCTATATGAAAATAATTTGCATTTTAGACCTCTCTTGTCTATTGATTTTATGGATAACGAGCTTATTGTCAATGAAACATGTAACAAGTCTATAAAGGGAATCCTTCCATCGCCAAGTCTATTTGTCTTAGTTGTTCCAAATTGCTCTAATAAGCCCAATCAAAAATTTGTTGGTCCTAATGATTATAGATTTTGTAAACAACTTGGAAATCCCAATGTCCAAAGTTGTTGAACCGACAAGCTCTATATGGATCTTCACATTTGTAGTTTACTCAACGTGGTCTTCCTAATACTATTATGGTTGTACCACCATCTGGAGTTGCCTAATCGTCTTCTCATGTGGTAAATCCTCTTTATGAGTAGTTTAGAAAGTTTCTTTACCTTCAATTGCATGTTATGTCTGTTGCAAGTTTGTCAGCCTCCAGCTCCTCTTTTATATCTTTATATATTTAGTTGCTAGACTCCAGAGCCTCTTATAAATGTCACCTAACGTTGAATGTCCATTTCTCCATCTAACTCAGTTTCTGTTATGACTGCTGATGAAACACCTATGTCCTTAGCAGGCATTGGTTTTGTCATCTCACCTCATGTGTCTCTACCACATATTTATCACATTCCTCAGCTTACTTTTGAATCTTATTTAGTTGGTAAATTATGTGATTCTGGATATGATGTGACTTTCTCTTCTGATGTATTTCGTATGCAGGATCCTCGCTCCGAGAGGGTGATATGGATAGGTCATAGGAGTGGAGGGTTATATATTTTTGATGAACTTCGAGTACCAGGCATTGTTACTTCCAGTGTTGATTTATCTTCATTTCGTTTGAGTACATCTTCGTCTGAATTTTATTTATGGCATTCTCATTTGGGCATGTATCATCTTCTCATTAAAATACTTATTTTTGTACTAGATTGTTGTGAAACTTGGAAACTCGTGATATTTATGGTTGTAGTRGTTATAAGAAAAATGAAGGAGGATTTAGGAATTGTTKCTTGAAGAAGATGGAAAGGTAAGAGGATAAGGTTTTTRTGAGAAAAATATTCTAGTATAAAATGAAACCTCTAAAGTCCCCCCTTATGCTAAGAAGTATAATAATACATATAGGAATAATAATGGGGCAAAATGATAATTTGTTAAAAATGGCCAAAAATGACCTTCCATCGATCGACCGTTGATTGACTATGTCTTTGTCGTCGATCAGGTGTCAATCGACGGAGATAGTCTATAGTGCAAAAATGGCTGAGTGTCGATGGCGTCGATCGACGGTTGCAGAAATTCCTTGGTAGGTTGAATGACTCCTGTTGTCGATCTGGGCAGGGAGTGCACGTTGATTGGCGCATCGATGACCCATCGATCAATGAGTGTGCTTCAAGGGCCTGGGTTTCATCGAATCGAGCTGGTTTTGATCCTTGGGAATGTGCTAGGGCCCGCTCGACCAACCTAAAACCAACAAAAACCAAACTAACATAAATATTTATAAAAACACAAGGAAAAATACTAAAAAGTCAACACAAGCTACAAAAATGTAAAATAATGAAAAATGAGAGAACGCATAACTCAAACCTAACTACAACATACAAAACAAGACAGGAAAGCATATGAAAAAATACACAAAAATATTCACAAATCAACACCCCCACACTTATATTTTTGCTTGTCCTCAAAAAAAATCAAGCCTAGAGATAGACAAGAAAAATAAAATCCCCCGATGAATGAAAGAGTAGTTTTGGTGGTGATGAATATATCAAGGGGTTCTATGGCCTGGTATTATCGGAATTCGATTCGATTAAATGGATCAATGTGTTTTTAACTTTGTGAAAATTGAAGGAAAATGGAATAAGATAAAATAAAGCAATTAAAGAAAGTAGAATGAAGAACTGTGACTAAATATTAAAGTAAATACAAGTATTTAGGGTGCCTCGTGCATATGCCCAAATTGAAAGTGCAATCAATATTCAAAATATGCAAGTAAAAGCAAGGAAACAACAAGGTACAACTAAAGCAACCTAAGGTACAACAATGCTTGCATGGTTGTAAAATTTAAAATAATGCAAATTAACAAAAATTGAAAGAACTAATGAAAAGAGCAATAGAAGTTGATGTGAAAGTCTTAATCTTTACGAAGAATAACAAGAAATGAAGAGTAGATTTAGGATTCAACATAAAATCATGCATGAAAACAAAAACCAAAATAAAGCATATGAAATACTCAAAATTAAAATTAAATCTAAGGAAAAACTTAAAATTAAATTCTTCTTGAGCTTACAAACCCAAGGAAAAATTTAAAATTAAATCTAAGATCTAGAGAGAGAAAATAAAACCCAAACTCATGCAAGGGTTGGGGGAATGGGGGATTCCTTTACAAAATGAGAGTTGGGTTTTATTTATACTAGGTTTACTTGGGGTTAAATGGGCCAATTTAGCCTTAAAGGCTTGAAATTTTTGGATTTGACCAAAATTGACCCGTGTTGACCTTCCTAGCCACTTGACTCGACCCTAGGCTTGATTTGGCTCAATTTGGCTCGAGGTGGCTCGGCATTGGTCGAGCTTGGGCGCGCATGGCCGGGCGCTGGGCTAGCTGGGCACTGTTAGGAAGACGTGCCTTGGCGCTGGGGCTGACATTGCTTGGCGTGGGATTTGGTGTGGGTGTTGGCGTCGCATGGCGCTGAGGTTGGGACGGGCGTGTCACGCAGGTTAGCGAGCGCTGGCGTCGGGCGTGGTGCTTGGCGTGCGGAGTGGCATGACTGTTGGCTTGGAGGTTGGCACCGGGCATGCGCGCCGGCGCTGGCGCTGGGAGCATGCGGGAGATTGCAGGAGCGTGCGGGCGGGAGCTATCGGGCGTGTGCGGGCGTGCTGGCTGCGCACGGGTGGAGTTTGGCTCGGGTGTTGGCATGCCTTGGCGTGTACCAAGGCTTGACGTGAGTTTTGGCTTGCCTTGGCAAGGCTTGGCTATCATTCTATAATGTTTGGCTATTTAAGCGCTTGCTCTTGATACCGATTTTGGCACGTCTTGGCACGACATGACCTGAATTCTGGTCCTCAATGCCTTTACCTATGAAAATAGGAATTTTGATCATAAGAACCCAAGAATTACACCAAACCTCAAATTAATTGAACCTATTTAACCAAATTAAGTATAAAATCAAAAAGAAATACGAAAAACAATAAAATGAGAAAACAACCTAATAACCTAACGAAACTCGACTCAAAACCACTATAAACGACACTTAAACCTAATTAAAAACATGAGAAAAATACCACAATTACATGAAAAACAATGAACCTAAAACTAATGCACATAAATAAATATAAAAACAATGCATTTAGTCACTCAAAACCAAGAGTGAAGGATGTCTATGAAATTTTGATATAAAAGATTTAGACCCTAATCTGGACGACTAATACGATGAGTTTCCCTTCATGAAAGTCTCTCATCCATGCTCTAACCAAGGTCTATCTGTGCTCAAAACTACTAAATTGGAATCCTACTAGCCCCATCATCTATACACCCGTGTACAAGATTTTCTTTAAAAAAAATGGGTACAAGGGTTGCACAACTATTTATATATGTATCACTTGTACAAGGAATTTTTTCTTGTACTTATTTTTTTTGATTTCTTCTTTTCTTCCTTTTCTTTTTCTTTTTCTTTTGAGTAACCAATTGACGAGGCACTTAAACAAACATATGATTACAACACAATCAAACATGGATATTTTTTCTACTCTGAAACTCGTTGCTAAATGCAACTTATAACTTTCTCAGTTTCGTGCGAGGAGTGGAGTTTGACATCTCCAAAAATAAAAGAAAGATTACAAATAATACTATAGAAAGAAACCGAGAACAAGGCTAGTAAAAAGTATTTAATTTTTATGAAAATTGCATGAATAGCACGAGGCTAATGCACTTACATAAGATTCCTACACTTCATGCCACATAATTATAATAGAGCCGAATAAAAGTCTAAACAGCCTATCCAAATAACCAAACTGCATCACTTCACCAAGGTTCCAAGCAATGTCAGCACATCATGACTTAATCATTATCATACGCAAGCAAGCATAAGAAGATTCTTAAACACGGACACACCCCCACACTTAAACCTAAGAAATGTCCACATTGCGCACAAAATAAGACAAAAAGGTGAAAGTGAAGGGAAAGAGATACGTCCCTATAATTGCGGTTGAGGTGAGAAATCGAGCATGAAGTGACGTTCAACCAGAGTTCGAGGCGAGATAACTTTACGAGAAGACCCATCCTTTCATCCCTGGACTGGATCATATACATTTTAAGAGATAATTGACAACTTTCTCAACCTTTAACTTATAGCCCTTACGGAAAATTCATTTAAAAGTTTGATTAGTTTGTGATAACCGCTGGAGACGGAGGTTTGTGACAAGCTTCCCGAATTCAGCGAGCTTCATTTCATTTCCCGGAATAGTTGGATTTGGCAAGGATTCATCGTAGTATCGTGATTGAGTTTTCTCACGATTTAGTAAACTCTAAACTTTATTCTCGTTAATTAGCTTGGTGATTCATGTTAGATAGTAATCTTTCGATATCATGTTTGGATATTTCTTGTGAATCATTTATGGTTAAGTTTCTGTGAACGATTTGGTGACGGATTATTTTATGATAATTTAGTTGATTCGTATCATTTTGATTTGGATAATTGGTGTAGTTTGTTTTAATTAGAATTACGTTTGGATAATGTTTAGTGAATGTATATCTATTCTTTGATGAATTGTTTGAATGAGAATTGGTGGAACGGTCCTTATATCAAGTAATAATAATTGTTGTTGAGTTTGTAAATCGATTAAACTACTCTTGCGGAGAGGTTGATGACCTCGAAGCAAGATAGGTTCATCGAGTTTTCTCAAAATTAAGTTCTTCCGAAATTTTCGGAACAAAAACCCACTTTGATCGTGTGTTTAGTATTTGAACCTGGGTTATATTAATAATAAACATCGTTAACTCCGTATTTCCACTCCTCGAGAGAATCGACCCGATTTAACTTGCCAATCTACGAGCCAACAAAATTCATCAATCTCATCATCACAAACCCACAACAATCATCAACACAATTCATCATGCAAGTTTGGGGGGTGGGTGGGTGGTTGGTTGTTTGGAGTTTTGATTATATTCTAATAAGATATTCTAACAATCATATAATTAAAAGCATGAGAAATTAATTAAACTAATTAAGCAAGGAAATTGAAAACTTACTAATTAATCGAAGAGAATAACAGCATCCCGAGAAGAAATCAGCGAATTAAAACTAAACTAACTAAAGAACTATTCTAATTAATCTACAAACTAGAAATCCTTCGCACGATTTTACCATCATCGAGTCGGGCTCCTCGATTCCGCGTCATAGAATGTCCACAGCTGCCAGCCTCCGGTGGTTAGACATGACGACTTTGACGTTAGTTTAGCGACGTACCTTGAAAATGAGCTCTCTCATTCTGAAAAATTGGACAAGAGGACTCGCCACCCCCCACCCCCCACCCCCGCCTCAAAATCTAATTAATGCATTGCCTCTTCTTGAACATTCAAGGGACTGGTAACTCAGCCTCTTGTTTAGTTCTTAAGGTACTCTGTCGGGTTCACCGTCCCAGTTTTTTGGCTATTGCGGAACCGATGGTTTCTTACGATAGTATTCGTGCCTCATTCTGCCAGTCCCTTGACCTCACCCTTGTTGCTGAGAACTTCCGCAGCAACGGTATCCCCAATATCTGGGTCTTCACGAGATCCACGGTTACCTCCGCCTTTGTCCTCTTCTCATAGGATCAAGTCATCCTCATCCGGGCCATCTTCGGAGGTTGACTCGCACGTATTTGTCACGATTTTTGTATATTTGGCTAGTGTTTTAATTAGATTTGTTATTAATTTGTGGTGTAAGTTGGATTGATTTAGCATATTTTCGTATTTATGTATCTCCAACTTATTTTACAACATTCTATGTTTATTTTAGGTATTTTGAAGTCTTTCGGTATTAAGGTGGACGAGTGTGGGCCCGCGAGTGGAGTTTCAAAGAGATTGGGCCCTGATTTGGTACATTGCAGCTGACACTGGGTATGTCATCCACACTGGGTTACCAAGTGTCAAAACCTAGTGTCAGAAATTCGACACTTCCGTCCGATCGGACAAGGCCAGTGTCCGATCGGACGAGAGGACAGACACTTCCGTCCGATCGGACAAGACCTACGTCCGATCGGACAAGTACGTTACGCATGCAGATTTTTAGAAATCTTCAGTTACAAAATGGACATAGCTGTTTAAAAACATCAGAAGAGGCTAGGATTCGAGGGATTCGGTCCGAGAGGCTGGAGATAGGTTAGAGTGGCCACCAATACCCAAAGGTGGAGAGATTTGACACATCTCTCACACCTTTAGCATAAATCCGTAGGACGTCGTATCAAGGTTCGGTTCGCAGCAGCTTCCACTCATGGATAGGATTCTGGGTTCGTGACAAGCCTTGGGATTCTACGCAGCTCTCGGAGTTCTTTTGTTCGCCGCCTTCGCTCGTTGAAAATAGTTCAACGATTAGTAATTTCTGAACTCGTAGCTTTGACGTTTTCGTAGTAGTTTGATTCCAGATTTGTTTTGAATAGTTGGGGAACATGTTAGATAATACTTCATTGATCGTTAGTTAAGGTGTTGGTGTTTGGAATCGATACTATTATGTTTTGGATTGTTGATGATAGAATGAACAATTGATTTTGAATATTCTATTGATAGTTTGTTGAAGTACTGGAAATTAATTTTCATGTTATTTTGTTTTGAATATTACTATTCGTTAGTGTTATTGGGTTGTTAAATGTGTTCAAACATTAGGTTGTTATAGTTGAAAGCATGTTTATGATCGTTGGTACAATTAGGAAAAGCTCTTATTTGATTCACACCTTTTGCTATTCTAATCCCTTGTCGAGAGGTTGAAACCCTCGAGACAAGAAGTGTTCGTTATTATTTTAAGTTAATTCCAAAACTCCATTTGACCGTGTGTTTAGATAAACTTGTGATATTAGTATAATAAACATCGTTAATTCCGATTCCCATTCCTCGAGAGATCGACTCGAGTTAACTTGCCAAGTCTACAAGTGACCCCGTTCTCTTGCGGGCGAACTAAAACCCTTTCAAACGTATACGCGTATTGGTTAACCGAAATTTAATTTTGAAAGGAACACAAAAGTTCGGCTCAGACCTTGATTTCCATCTCGGTTTCGTTCATGCCCACAATACTTCTTTGGAGCATCGTCCTATCTGGAGTGACATCTTGAGCCTTCCGCTCCCTTGTCTGCTGATCTTTGGGTACTTCAATGCGGTTTTGGTGGCCCACGATCAGCGCAGGGGTAATCCCATGATGCTTCTTCCTGCTCGGATTTCCGTAGTTTCTTAGATGCTGGCGAGTTCTTACAGGTCGCTACTTTGGGAGGTTTCTTCACCAGGGTTAGCCGTGTCCGCTCGGAGGTCTGTTTTGCTTGTCTGGATCGCACGATTCATTATGCTGACTTTGAGTGTGGCCGTATTTCTAGCATTCTCCTTCCTTGTAACCGCTCTGATCATCACCCCATTCTCCTCAAGTGTTCTAGGGATACGTTGACCACCTCGGGCCCTAGGATTTTCCATTTCCAAAACTTTTGGACTTTGCATCCTGGTTTTAATTCCCTTGTCACCACTGCTTGGGCTCTTCCCCACCAGATTTCTAACCCTAAGATTTCTAACCCTATTCTTTCCCTCATGACTAAATTGCGTTACCTTCGCGGAGTTCGTCGGTAATGGAACACACAAACGATTGGTAATATTCATCGCCAGGTTGAGTCTTCTACTATTAAGCTTATGAACTTATAGTCTCATTGCCTGGACATGGAGTATTTGAAAGCTGACCTTGAAGCTGAGATTGCCCTGCAGGTCCTAACTTCTTCTCTGCTCGACACTCAGGCTGGTATCCTTCGGCAGAAGAGCCGGGCTAAGTGGCTCACGGATGGTGATCACAACTCGGCCTTTTTCCATCGGAGTATCAAGGCTCGGGCTACGAAATACACCATTGGTTCTCTCTTGGTTGATGGAGTGATCTGCCACTCCCCTGATGTTATTCAGAGAAATATCATCTCCTTCTTCTCTGATCTTTTCTTTGCCAGCCACCCTCTCCCGGACACCTCTTGGATTAACGAGTTTCTGCAGCCCGTTGTTGATATTCATTCTCAAGAATTTCTCTCTACTACTTTGAGCGATGAAGAGATTCGTGAGGCAGTTTTCTCGCTCGCCCCTAGTAGTGCCCCTGGTCCGGATGGCTTTAATGGTCATTTCTTTCAGGAGTGCTGGGACATTGTCGGTTATGACGTTTGCTCAGCAGTCCGTTTCTTCTTTATTTCCTCTTCCCTTCCCACTGGCTTCAACTCCAGTTTCATGATTCTTATCTCGAAGGTTAAGGGGGCGATGCGGGTGGAGGATTTTTTCCCGATCTCCCTTAGCAACTTCACTTTTAAGATCATCACTAAGATCATGGCTACTCGTCTTGTCGTAGTCATTGTTAAGTTGATCTCGGACTCCCAGTTTGGGTTTATTCCTGGTATGCAGATTCATGACTGTATTGTTGTTGTTTCTGAGGCTTTTAATTACCTATAATTTAGGAAGTGAATCAATCTAATATATACAATGAATAAAATCAAATCAGAAAAATATATACGATCCTTAATTATCTCTAATAGTTTCCAACGCCGTCATCGACATGTACTGTAAATTCGGGGATACCCGTCGGGATCACACCGTCTTTTGCCAAATGCTCTGCAAGGACGACGTCTCCTGGAGAACCCTAATATCCGGTACTCAAAAAACTCTCAGTACCAACGAGCTCTATTCAGCGCGTAGCCAGCCTTATAGTAAACCTCCTAGCACGGTTCTGGTGGCCATGCATGCCTTTATCCTGAAACAAGGGTGGTTCGATCGTGATGTTTTTGTCGGGATAGCGCTAATGGACATGTACTCACGCCGTCTTTTGCCAAATGTTCTGCATGGACGATGTCTCCTGGAAACTCACCGCTACGCGAACAAAATTACGATCATGCATGTTTCAGTGAGCAATTCGCTTATCGATATGTACTGCAAATGCGGGTACTTAGGGTTTGGGCTTAGGTTATTTGATCACTACACGATGGAAAAGGATGTTGTTTCTTATAACACGATTATTTCTGCTTACGGATTTTACGGATATGAAAAACAAGCGTTGACCATATTTGACAAAATGAGATCTTTAAGTGGATGAGGGCTGTCTATTTATTTATAAATCCATGATTGATGATTACGGGCTACGGCCCAACATGGAACATTACTTGTGCATGGTGGACTTGCTTAGTAGGGTGGTCTTGATCGATGACGCGTGCAACTTCATAAGAACAGTCGTGCCCGAGGAGCCAGATGGTAATGTTCTGGTATGCCTGATCGCTACTTGTCGAGTTCACTGCAGGCCCAGCTGCCAATTGATCTTCTAGAAGAGATTCTGAAAGAGAAGATGGGAGATTCCGGATACCATATCCTCGTCTCAAATATGTATGCGTCGACGAAGAAATTGAAAGACTCGTCGAGGGTTAGAGCCCTGAGAAAGGAGAAAGGATTGAGAAAAAAACGTGGAACGAGTCATATACAGATAGGTTACTGCATGCATGTGTTTGATGCTAGGGGTACAACGCATTCGGATTTCGGAAAAATACAACAAGTCCTGGGATTATTGAGATGAAGGAAGAATGGGTCATGACTTGGATAATCTCTTCAAATTAATTGTTTGCTTAGGATTATTAATTGATTATTACTGGTAATTGCCTGTAACTTTTGTCCTAAGTTGTAGAGTAGTTTTTAGAATGTAATATGTATCTGTAAGATAAATATTTTCCTTGAATGAATTTGTGTACAGCCGTAAGGTAATTTGTACAGGAAGACTAGAGCTAAAAATAATTTACAAGCCTAATCTATTCCTATGATTTAGGTGATTTGTTTGGAAGTTTTAGCTGGGATATTGTGGTTTGGGTGGTTAGCTCACGCGTGCACATGGTTAAA
>BMAC01000719.1:603566-615536 GCA_014905375.1 Phtheirospermum japonicum
AAAAAAAAAAAAAAGAGAATTCTACAAGATCGGTTCGTTTATTTTCTCTTTATAGATAGTCTAAACTTCATATAAGTACGAATTCTAGTGAGAGTCCACTCGAAATAACAAAAGAAAGATCTTGTTGTTTCTGATGGTCTTCTCAGTAAATATCGATTTCTTTCTTAAGCAGATGAATTATCATAATGTTAATGTGTTTTTATTTGTCATGTGATGTAACTACATTTAACTTTCATGTATCCATTAGTTTTAATTGTTATACTTATATATTTTGTAAATCTACTTGTTATGTGATTTTCATATATACTGAAATAAGTTTATCATTCAGAATAATCCATAACACTCTAAAGCATTAGGCTTCATAATAAAATAAATAATAAATACAAGCCTTTATTAGCGCGGAGGCAATGACTAAACACGAAACAACAAGACTCACCATCCTTCTTCTTCTTTTCTTAATTTTGTCCCTTTTCTATTTTTATGGGATCTTTTTCTTTTTTTTATTTTTTTTATTTAAGGATGGTTGTCCCCAATACTATTAAAAAATCATAAATCCCTTGGTAAATTTCCAAAATTCAACTAACCAATAAAAAACAACGAACTCCTCCTACCCCACGCTTTTAATGGTTGCAGAAGTCGACTCAAAAATCACTCGTGGCTAATGGAAATGGATTATTTAGTTATAATTGGCTCATTCGAAATTTATAGTGGCTAATATATATGGATATGGCCGGAATAAGGGCCTTTTTTTTTTTTTTCCTGTGCCTTAACGTCAACTACACACAGCGGTTTCAAAGAGATATCAAAACAGAACTCATTCAAGCACATGCAAAGATGATAATCACTCGGGCAACTCACTTGCTTTTTGCATGAAAAAGTTTTGAATTGACGCTGCTTTTAAGGTTTTGCGAAATCAATTGCGTACATGTACCATTTTACAATATATAAATAATAAGTTTTGAAAAATTTATGCACGTATGCACGCTCAAAAGACTAGAACCTCAAATCATACTTAGCTAATTTCGACAGGCATGCCATACAAACACAATTCAGCGAAGAAATAGTGATCAATCACGTAAAGTTTAGCACTACAAACCCACAAATTTTTTTAAAAATTGCACAAATTTCAACTATAATTCACACTCAAAAAATATAAAAATATTGTTCACTTAAGCTTGCACGTAAATCACGCTGATTCAACTAAAAATGATTTGAAATGCATGGATTCCAAGGGATAACAGGTTGTAGTGGGGCTAGTGCGGAGGGTGGGTAAAGGGAATTCATATAAGTTTAAAAAAATCGAGTAAACATATAAAGACACATTCTAAAAAGAAAGTAAATATAATATAAAAAATAAAATTAACGGGTAAAATACTAAACAAAACACAATAATTTATGAATTAAGAAATACATAACACCTCTATCACTTATTGCTTATTCTAAAATAACATTTCATAAAAATTCTATTTTTTTTATTTTCTTCTTCTTTTTTTCTCTTTTTAGTTTTTTTTCTTTTATTTTTTTCTCCTTTTTTTGAATGAAAATGAAAATTACATGTAGTTGGATAACGAACTCGAGTTATCCGTATGACAAGCGAAAATTACTCACCACTCTACTATGGCCTAAGAAAAATAAAAATAAAATAAAAAGATCTAAAAGAATACTAAACGACCCGTGTGACAATAAATACATAACCACATGTGTATCTTCATTTGAAGGTTTATAGAGGGGAAATCAAAGAATGATTATTAAGGCTGTAATGTAAGTTATAATCAAAGAAAAAGGTTTAGACTCGAAATAGGTTTACTAATGGATAATATAAGGTAGGCTTATGCAAGGAAAAGGCTAATAACAAAGGGCTTAATCCTACCCATATATGGCTTCCAAACATATGACGTGTATAACCGTGCGAGTTCTAGTATAACCAATAATGCGTGACTCACCCACAAATAATGGGGCAAGACTCTTGTCAGGCCGGACTAACGCATCATCCGTTAGGCTAAAATTTAATACCACTATATTATAGTGTAAAACTAATATATTATAGTAAAAAGTTAATACATCATAACACTAAGACAAAAACTAATACATCATAACATGGGTCAGATATTTATGAAAAACCAATACTTTTGAATACAAAAACCAATATATCATAGTTCAAAAACCAATACATTAGAGTATCGGGTTAGATGGCCTAACGGGTCATGACCCGTCAATCTGGCCTATTGCAAGTCTTTGCCCAAATAATGAAAAGGAGAATAATTTTAATGTATTCTCATAGGCTCAAATCTCACTAAAAATTAGGTTAAACATGTCGAATCCCAACATTACCCGTCTAACGATTGCCAAGAATAATATTTGTTATTATACTACATATAAATATATATAGTTATTAAATATATATTAGTTTTTTTTTGTAAAATGATATAATTTTATATATATAAATATACTCAAAACTTTTCAAATTAACTTAGCAAAAGTAGTATGCATCATAGAAAGGTGATGTTTCCCAACTAAATATGCATGAACCTAAAATACTGAACATAAAATAAAAAGACACAAAAGCACTTCCAACTTAAAAGTTTACATTATCCCTAATGTGAGAACCCAGAGTTGGACAACAAAACACAGGCCAAATGACACAATTTGATGAAAAATAAATAAATAAATAAAAATAAAATTACCTTTTCACTATGGTGACAAAAGGTTTCCGAGGTGGCCGAAGTTGGTGTTGTAAAGCGTGTAAGCATGTGAGCATGGTATCTTGATAAAAAATCCAACATCTCTCACCCACGTTTGTCAAAATACATCTCAATATGAATCAACCTACACAAAACATCGAAGATATCACCAAAACTAACTAGTAAAACTACTTCTAAAGAAAAAAATAACAAAAAAGAACATAAAACACCGGGTTGCCTCCCGGTAAACGCTTCTTTATAGTCAATTAGCTGGACTATCAATGGTAAGGCCTCACGTAGGCTCATGCAAATCTTTGAAATTAAAATCTCTTGGTCTTTCCTCAACTCCCCCACCATGAAAGTAACTCCCCCACCATGAAAGTGCTTCAAGCAATGTCCATTCATTTTGAAAATATCTTGGTCTTTGCTTGAAACCCCTACAGTCCCACAAGAAAACACCTTAGTCACAGTAAATAGACTCTTCCATCTTGATCTCAATTTCATAGGTGATAAAAATGATCCAATGGAAGATAATAACACCTGGTCCCCTGGTTGAAATTTTCTCGCTTTCTCAAATTCCTCATCAGACCAACTCTTCGCTCTCTCGTTAGATTTCTTGCTCGACTCAGTTGGAACCATCACCTGTGAAAACTCATCAAAGTACTTGACAGAAAAACAAGCATCATATATAACAAGAGTATTAGATATCTTAAAAACTACTTGTTCATCCTCAACTCTCAAAGTCAATCTCCCATCATGCACATCAATAATTTCTCTAGTAGTAGATAAGAAAGGATATCCTAAAATCAAGGGTACCTATACATTAGTAGGCATGTCAAGAATCACAAAATCAACAGGAAAAATAAATTTATCAACTTTTACAAGTATATCTTCTATAATACCCCTAGGATGTTTAATTATCCTATCAGCCAGTTGCAAACTCATTTTAGTAGGCTTAGGTTCACCTAATCATAAACTCTTGAATTATTCATAAGGCATCAAATTAACACTCGCCTCTAAATCCACTAATGCTCGATCAACAGATACACTACCAATATGACAACGGACAATAAAACTCCCTGGGTCCTTAAGCTTTTGTGGTAGCTTATTTTTTAATATGGCGGAGCACTCATCGTTCAATTTCACTATAGATAAATCCTCAAGCTATTTCTAATTTGAAAGGAGGCCCTTCAAAAACTTTGCATACTTGGGCATCTTCGAAATAGCCTCAACAAGAGGAATGTTAATATGAAATTGTTTAAGATGTTCAAGAAATTTACCGAATTGGTCCTCCTTCCTCTCCTCGTAGAGCTAACTTGGATAAGGAACTTTTGGCTTGTACTCGGGAACAACCTTCTTCGGCTCCTCGCATGGGTGCTCCTCATCGTTGATAGTTTTAAGAGTTATGACTTCATTCTTTCTCAAATGTGGATCCTCGAAGTGACTACCACTGTTGAGGGTAATAACATTAACATATTCTTTTGGGTTTAGCTCGGTGTTACTAGGAAAACTTCCGTGTGGCCTTTCGGAGACCATCTTTGCAATTTGTCTGGTTTGGACCTCCAAGTTACAAATAGAAGATTCTTGATTTCTCAGATATGTTTCACTAGAGTTAAATGGGCTTCAGTTGTTTGAACAAATCTCATCATCAACTCCTCTAAATTGGACAATCGTGATTGTTGTTGTGGCTAAAAACAAGGGGGCTGGTCAGTCCTCGGCTGGGCTTGGTTGCTTCATGAATAATTTGGGTGTTGCCTCCATCTGGGATTATAAGTGTTATTGTATAGATTATTACTCAAATTTTGGCCATTGTTCCCCACAAAATCTTCTTGATCAGAAGGTATTGAAATTGGGCAATCACGATTCAAATGAGAACCTACACAAGTTTCACAAAGAAGTCCCTTCATATTTGGAGTAGGTGTGACAAATATGTCAAACTTTTTACTCAATGCCTCAACTTGGGCGGATAGAGTCACCATTGCATCCACATTAGTTGTTAAAGGCACCGCCTAGGAGCTGGGCAGGCAACCTCGCTCAGGTATTTCCAAGTTTGAGATGAACTTGTGGACATTGATAGTGAACATCTAGGGATATCAAAAATAGGTATTGTTTCATACTAAAACTTTTAGCTCTTTTTTTTTTCTCTCGTATGATCTAATTATAAAATGACATATTATTGATTTACGCAGTCATAATGTATATGGAGAAAGGTGTGAGGTTCTCAACCAGAGGTCACATTGGTACATCTAACATTATTGGTTAATGATTATATAGTTTGTTGGCATCTTTATTATGACATAGGAGGGATATGTTCATTTTGGAAAGCAATTCAGACTGAAGGAATGTACATTGAAGTTGCCTTTTTGAGTTAGTTCATTTATATTGTAACAAGTTAGTTTATTTATAAGTTTTTACTATGTATGGTGCTAAAATGATATATTCTATATTGTAGGTATCTAATGATACTTAATTGGGAATCAATAAACGAGATATATTTTTGAAATTAAGAACGGATTATCAGATAATTAATAGCATTTATTATTTTAGTATTAAATATTGAATGTCTAATGCTTAGGTTGGCATTAGGCTGTTGGATTCAAGATTTGACTTAGAATGTAGTCAAAACTACAGTTTTGTGTAAGTTGTGTTTCATTTTTAAAATTATACTTGGTTCGATGAATTGTTACCTTATAGTTTAGTTTGATGATTTGTTAACTTTTTGATTAGTTGAATGGTCTTAACTTATTGTTTAATTTGGGAATGTCAAAGAATTCGATTGCAATTTTCAAGTTAGGATCCACCTAAAATGGAAAAAAAATTACTTTTATATAAGACAGTTTCACCTCGGTTCTTCCTAAGACTGATATTAAAAACAGTTTTTTAATGACGGTTAGAAATAAACCGATGTAAACGTGGAAAGAAATAACATGGATTATTCTAAAACCGACGCCCACATTTACATCGGGTATATGACATTCAAAATTGATTTTTATATCAGTTGAGTACAAAACTAATGTAATAAGTTACAAATTACATCGTTTTCCCAACAATTGTTAAGAATCTTGGTCTTTTACTTACACTTGATACTACATCGGGTCCAAAACCGATGTAAAAAGCTTTTTTTTAAGATGGGATTTGGGGCAAATTTCGTCTACCTCATATGGTAGAGGACCCGTGTGGTCATCACACAGGACACTAATACTTAAAATAATTACCTCATATATATATATATATATATATATATATATATATTGAAATATATATATTTATTTAAAATATATTTAGTTAATAATTTTATTTAAATATTTAGAAAAATTCAAAAGATATCACGTTCACAACTCGTGCCTACTCTCTCTTTATTAATTATTATTAAAAATTTATATTTTAATATTTAGATTAAATTAATTAATAATTATTAGTTACATATTTTGAAAAATCCATAAATTGTTAAACTCTCAACCCGTACCACACTCTGGTCGATAATAAAATAATTTTAAATTTTATTATAACTACAATTTATTTAATTATTTCATAATTAAGTTTCTTTTTTAATTAATATTATTTTATATGTAATTTAATATTTACTTAATATAACTAAGTCTAGATTTTTCTTTAATTATACATGAATTATTTATATTATTATATCGGATTACTTAAAAGGAAAATATTAAATAAAATAAAATAAATATTAAATTGGACGAAATAATTATAAAAATTAAATCACCTAATATTGGTTAGCTTTGGAGGGAGAGCATATGATATGATATGAGAGATATGCGACACTAGAGCATTACATGCTCGCCTGCTCGTCAACCCTACTACTGATAACACCACCACAGCACTCCACCTCAACACCATCCTCCGATCCTATCTCCGAAAAGCAATGTTTACGGTGATCTGTAATAGAGAGCGACTTGATCAAGTCAGGTCGCCTGTCATATAAAGCTTGGCAACCTGAAGGTGTGTGCAATGCCAAGTCGCACGATCGGCGACCACTCGGGTCGTATGAGAGGTCGCCCAGAGGTCACACACAAAGCTAGCAATGGGTCTCGTCAGAGGACCACCTACACTACGTCAGCTGATGATGTCACCCCTAATCTAGTACATACAACTGATAGTTTGTACTGTAGCAATAGTGACCACACATCCTAGATATACATTGCAGAATGTAGTATAGCAATCCTAGCCACATATTTTTGGGCTACATTTGTATTACATGTCACTATAAATAGTGGCAAACATTCTCAGCTGTAATTATTAAGAAAATATCTGAATGAATATACTCAGAAGTTAAATATTAAATATTTCCCTAAATATGAATTCTTTACTTTCTTTCATGGTATCAGAGCGGGTTCTTACCTAACTCTGATTATCTCTTCCCTCCTTATTCTTCTCTCCTCTTCTTTTCTCTCATGGAGGGCAACACCACTCCATCTCATGAGGCTCAAGCAAGCTCTCACTCAGTTGTTCAGAATAACAATATGTCTTCACAAAACTCACATCTATTCAGCTTCAAAACCAGCTCATCTCGATCAAACTAAATGATTCAAATTATCTGCTTTGGAAAATGAAAGTCTACACGGCTGTCAGAGGATACGGCCTTGAAGGCTACCTCACTGGAGAAATCAGACCTCCATCCCAGATGAAGGATCTGTAAACCCAGAACTTCTACTCTGGGTTAGGCAAGATCAGTTGTTAGAATCCTGGATTCTCTCTTCTCTTTTTGAAAATCTACTTACCATGATGGTTGGCCTCGCATCTTAAAGAGAGATATGGAAGACTCTGGAGGCTAACTTTTCCAGCAAACTGCGGCCAGAAAAATGCAGTACAAGATGCAACTTTCTTCTATCAAGAAAGGAATGATGAGCATCAGGGATTATGTCAATAAAGTAAAGACCTGCTGCGACATGTTCACTTCTGCAGGTCAACCAATTTCTAAAGAATATCAAGCAATGTATGTCCTCACTGGACTTGGAGGAGATTTTGACCCGATGGTGGTAGCAGCCACAGCTAGGAGTGACTAACTCACCCTCGGAAACATTCTGCCTAGGTTAATAAGTTTTGAAACCAGACTGGAAGCTGGAAATTCATCGAATCTCATCAACACCAAAGGACCAAGCCCTGCTATCAATTTCACTACTCAGAGAAGAGTCACTTGGACTGCTGCAGGTGCAAACAGAGGAAGAGGTCGCCACCCTGGAAGAGGTGGTAGAGGAAGGAATAACAACAACAGAGGAAGAGGTGGACGAGGTTTCAGACTAGGAAACAGGTCGCCTTGTCAAATATATGGTTACTCTAACCACTATGCTGACAAATGCTATTACAGATTTGATGCTGCCTCACTGCACAGTCTAATGCTCATAATAGCTGAAACACTTCTGCCAGCTCGCTCTTTGCCTACCCAGTTACTCAGTCTATTGATCCCTCTGCCATGTCACTAATGTCTGATTCAGATAGTGATGCAAGCTGGTATGCGGATTCAGGAGCCTCAAATCATGTCACCAATGACCTCGACAATCTCAACATCTCCTCAGGATTCCAAGGGAACAACAAGGTTCACGTTGGAAATGGATCAGGTTTGTGTATCTCACATATTTGTAATTCTCAGTTTAAATCCAGTAACAAATCCTTTTTACTCAAAAAACTTCTTCATGTCCCGCACATAACTAAAAACCTCATTAGTGTCTCTCAATTTGCTCAAGATAATTCTTTCTAGTTTGAGTTTCATCCTACCTCTTGCTGTGTTAAGGATCAGGTTACCCATCAAATCCTTCTCAGAGGCTCTCTTCGGGATGGCCTTTACAAATTTGACATACAGCTCACCAACAACCCCACCTATTTCTCTTCCAAGATGAGACCATAGTATCTTCACCGCTGAGCCCAACAGTCCGAAAAAAGAAGTAGATTTTCAGTTATGGCATCTTAGACTAGGGCATCCTACCAATAATGTACTACATAAAGTTTTCAAAACCTGTAATCTCTCCATTGCTAGTAATAAAATCACTCTTTCCACTTGTTGTGCTTGTTTTCAGGGTAAAAGCCATAAGCAACCTTTTTCTCTCTCCGAAACTGAATATATAAAACCCTTTGATCTTATACACTCTGATGTATGGGGTCCTGCTCCTATCAAATCCTCAAATGGATCCTCTTACTATGTCTCCTTTATTGATCGTTATACTACATATACTTGGATCTACCTGCTAAAACACAAATCTGATGTACTCGCTACCTCCACTCTCCTACAAAACCTTATCCTTACTCAATTTCATTCTAAAATAAAGTCCGTACAAAGTGATGGAGGGGGAGAATTCATAGCTCTCACGAACCTGTTTCACTCCCCTGGGATACACCACAAAGTCTCTTACCCTTACACACCTGAACAAAATGGTCTTGCCGAAAGAAAGAAGTAGATTTTCAGTTATGGCATCTTAGACTAGGGCATCCTACCAATAATGTACTACATAAAGTTTTCAAAACCTGTAATCTCTCCATTGCTAGTAATAAAATCACTCTTTCCACTTGTTGTGCTTGTTTTCAGGGTAAAAAGCCATAAGCAACCTTTTTCTCTCTCCGAACTGAATATACAAAACCCTTTGATCTTATACACTCTGATGTATGGGGTCCTGCTCCTATCAAATCCTCAAATGGATTCTCTTACTATGTCTCCTTTATTGATCATTATACTACATATTACTTGGATCTACCTGCTAAAACACAAATCTGATGTGCTCGCTACCTCCACTCATCCTACAAAACCTTATCCTTACTCAATTTCATTCTAAAATAAAGTCAGTACAAAGTGATGGAGGGGGGGGGGGGGGAATTCATAGCTCTCACGAACCTGTTTCACTCCCTGGGATACACCACAAAGTCTCTTACCCTTACACACCTGAACAAAATGGTCTTGCCGAAAGAAAACATCATCACATTGTTGAAAAAGGTCTCTCTCTCCTATCTCACTCTCATTTACCTATAAAATTTTGGGATGATGCCTTTACCACTGTTATCTATCTCATCAATAGATTACCCTCTAAATCCACTCAGTATAAAAGCCCTCATCAGCTCTTACTAAATCAAATTCCCAGCTACACTCATTTTAAGCCCTTTGGGTGTCTTTTTTACCCTCATCTTAGACCATTTAATAAGCATAAGCTCCAGTTCAGGTCGTAACTAAGTACTTTTCTTGGTTATAGTGAACACTATAAGGGATTCAAAGTCTTACTACCAGATAATAAGGTCATAATTACAAGACATGTAATATTTGATGAGCTCAAATTTCCCTTTTCTAGGAACTCTGGACCTCACTCCTGCTCTGATATTCAACCATCTATTCTTGGTCCACCCCATCTCATAACTGTTTCCCAAACAACTAGACCATCAGTGTGCTCGCCGCTACCTCATGCGACCTCCCCACAACCCGATGCGACCTCACCACACCCACATGCGACCTAACCAAAGTCTCCGGCGACCTCACCACACTCGCTTGCGACCTCACCACCCTCACCTGCGACCTCACTACAACCCCAAAATCAACCTTCTATACTTCTCCCGACTCCCTATATCTTAGTTCCCCAGGCTGTGCCCACTCCACAATCTACTGCGACCTCATCACACCTTTATGTGTCCTATCCCTCCAATCCTTCCCATCTGACGATGTCACTTCCTTCCGATAAGTTATGTCCACCTGCTATTCCCCTTAATGTTGAATTACCAGTTATGAGTTCTCCACATAATTCTCCTTTTCCTTCTGGACCTTGTACTAACCCATTTTCAGGTAAACACCACATGATCACAAGGGCTAAAGCAGGCATTTACAAGCCCAAGGTGCTTAGCACGCAGCTTCTTTATTTTAAGGAGCCCTCCTCCTATATTGAAGCTCTCTCACATCCCAGGTGGAAAGCAGCTATGTGTGAAGAGTATGTGGCTCTCCTAAAGAATCAAACACGTTCTCTCTCTGAGCTACCTCTAGGAAAGTCCATTGATTGGGTGAAAGTGGGTGTTCAAACTAAAAACTCATGATGATGGGACTGTCGCTCGATATAAGGCCAGATTGGTTGCCAAAGGCTACAATCAATTACCAGGTTTTGATTTCTATGAAACTTTCAGCCCTGTTGTGAACGCTACCACTATCCGAGTTGTCCTTTCTATAGCTATTAACTGTAACTGGTCGGTAAAACAATTGGATGTCAATAATGTCTTTTTGAATGCGGAGATGGACTGAGAAATCTTCATGGGTCAGTCACCTTGTTTTGAACAGGGTGGCACTAATCTTCAGGTGTGCAGATTGTCAAAAGAAATTTATGGAATTAAATAGGCTCCCAGGGCCTGGTTTGGAAAGTTGAGAGATGTTCTCCTTCGATTTGGTTTCTCCTCCTCCAAAGTTGATAGTTCTATTTTCTACTCCAACACTTCCTTTGGATGCATCTGAATGTTGGTGTATGTGGCCGACATCCTCATCACGGGCAGCAACACCGCCGGAATATCGAAGCTCATTACTCACCTTGATTCAGCTTTCTAATTAAAGAATCTAGGTGAACTGCATCATTTCCTTGGTATTGAGGTCTCGCATACAACTCATGGCCTACATCTAAATCAAGGCAAATACATTTTGAATCTCCTCGAAAGACATGGTATAGGTGGAGCTAAAGCCACCCCTACACCAATGGTTGTCTCTCTTACCCACTCTAAATCAAAAGGGAGCCTACTGTTGATCCATCAATTTACAGGAGTATTATTGGAGCTCTTCAGTATATTACAATCACTCGACCTGATATTTCTTACAGCGTCAACAAGGTGTTCCAATACATGCATTGTCCTCTCAGCAAGCACTGGCGAGCTGTCAAGAGAATTTCGCGATACCTTTCCAGTACAATTCCTTTTGGCATCACCTACAATAAAATCTCATACTTTACTCTGATTGGTTTTTCTGACTTAAACTGGGCCGGTGAAGTGTGGTTTTCATGGTGATGAATATATCAAAGGTTCATTTGGCTTGGTATTATCGGATATCGACTCAATTGAAAGATTCAATGTGTTTGTAGCTTGAAGAAATAAAAGGAAAATGAAAATAAAGTAATTAAACTAGCTAAACTAAACTAGGAAATGAAATTGCAAGTTGGTCGAATGCCTCGTCGTATGCCTCGAATATGAAAATGCAAGCAACAATGAAAATTAAGCAAAAACAAGCAATGTTTCACCATGTACAAGCATGAAAGGCTCAAGGTACAACCATGCATGCATGAACATAAAGACTTCAATAATGCAAATTGACAAAAATTTAAAGCATGAA
>BMAC01000719.1:626468-649711 GCA_014905375.1 Phtheirospermum japonicum
ACCATTGTTTTAAAAATTACAAAAGAAGTGTTTTTCAATCATTAAATAGAAACACACAGAGCTAAACAACTATAGCCTTCTACTTCCTCGACTTCCTTGAAGACGTCTCTTCATCATTAGCCTTCCTCTTACTTAGTAACTTCATCATCTTCTTCAAATTTCTGTTCCTTGAACGGACCCTCTTCCTCCTCTTTTCTTTGGCTAAGCTCACCAATACCTCGGCAGATTCTCCATTAGCAGTGTGGTCAGCAGCAGCGTCAACCTCAACTTCAACTGTGTCGCCGTCGTCGTCATCATCTCCCCCGTTTTGGCCTTAAAGCAAAAGGGCCTCCAAGAAGGTGCCTCGAAGCGCCTACAACTCGGTGATACGGTTGTCTATCAAAGCAATTTGAGAGCGAACAACCTTAGCAGAAAACCTAACCATGTTGGCACCGGTGTTAGGAACACCAAAACCGTCATCAATAACAACACCAGCTCGAACAGGCGCCTGCCAAGGGAGATCAATAACCCTCGCCCCAAATGTATGTTGGCCGCGTAAAGAGAACCATTCAGCCTCACCAGTAAACACATCAGTAGGAGTAGGCATCAAGCCTTGATTTTCAAGTAAACTGAAAATCAGGGAGGGAAAGCATAAGGAGGAGGCAAACTTGGTTGTGGCAAACCTAGTAATCACATCGAACATGTGCTGGCCAAAACTAAACTTGATTCCCTGGCCAAGCTAGTACAAGAACTAAGCTTGAGTTCGTGTAACAACCGTTGTATTTTTAGAGGGAACCCAGTTATAAATAGTCACTTTATGTAGAACAGAGTAGAGGGAGGAGAGACACGTGCTCATCAACTGCTCACGCCACATTTCCAATATTCCACCAGACAGAAACATGATGACCTCACTCCTGTCATCCACAGTAGAGTCACCATGATACACCTACGTTCCAAATAGCTCATAAATTAAGTCGGGAGTAAAACGATAAACTGCCCCATGCACAAAAACTTTTCCATAATTCACAGAGTTGGGATTAACAATGGAAGGCACCATATTTGCATAAAACTCCAGGACTATATCATGGACAAATGGCATAGATGTGGAGACAGTGGAGTACATACATTTATGCTTAAAGAAAGCAATCAAATTCTGCTTCTCAAAGACCTCAACGGGAACTCAGAGCTCAGCAGATAAGCTCCAGTTTTGGTAATCAGAAAACATCTCCTCGGCTTCAGCAGTCAAGAACTGCGTAGAAATAAGTTCCATGTCTTAAATCTCAATGGCTTGAGAGGGAGCGTCATTAGAGGTATAGGATTGAGCAGAGGAATCAGATGGGATCGGTTCATGATCAGGAGAAGTAGCATCAGCAAAGGCAGAACTAGATGACGAGGTAGATTTGGTTGTCGTAGATGTTGGTTTTGGGGAACCAACATGAGAACCAATATTAACCTTCTTTGAAGCTTTAGATTACTTCCTTTCTTCCTTCAAAGCATACACGATATCACGAAGAGGAATTTCATCAGAAGGATTAAGGGGAGTAGTCGAACTGATCAGGATCAAACTCGGGTTGTCATGGGAATAGGAGAGAGAGAGGGATTAGAAGCAATTGACCTTGAGGAACTTGACACCTCTCTAGTGAAAAAAATCAACAATTTCATACAGGGGATCTGAATAGCTCGTAGCAGTAGATGATTGAGACAGCTTGACTGCAGCTGGCGGATTCTTCTTCTCAGCCAAACTCACGGTCTGCTTCCGGTGAGGAGTCGCCATTTTTTTCATTCGGGGAGCATAGGAGGTAGTCGGTGCAGTAACTGGAACGGGTAGCACATACTCATCATCATCTGAATTAGTGGCCACTATAACATCCTCAGCCAGATTTATGTGCTCAATTGGCACATTGCGACAAGGACCAACCTGACTTTTGGGGACAACTACCGGAACCATACCCGGAGGAATGTTTCTAAGCCTACGAGATCATTTTAAGAGCGGATTCCCAATGTGTCCAAGAGATTCAGCAATAAAAGGCAAATCTGGAGGATTATCAACATCAATTTCGTTACCCCGTTGTCCTGGAAAAACCTGCACCTCTGGAAAAGCGTTGAGTGGCGCCAGAGCAGGAACAACATCTTGAGACTCGTGCAGCTGTGAGCGGATAGGAGATGTTGTAATCGGTGATGGGATGGAAGGAAAAGCACCACCTACTTCTGCGCGGATGTCTAGGCCACCAATTTTTGGAAGATTAAATGGAACCTGTTCGCCGGGGGAGCTTTGTACGCCAGCGGGAAGCTCTAGGATTCTGCTCGAAGAGGGATTTGACATTCTAAAAATTTCAAAGAAAGCGCAAAAATAATAGCAAAAACGAGAGAGATTGTGAAGGATTAGAGAGTTAGAAACTTTAATTGGCAGAGGGATTAAGAAATCTGGGTTTATATACACTTGAAAAAGTGATCATTATCAGGAGAGAGAAAAGTAAAAAAATAAAACCTCCCTTATTTACCTAAGATTCGAAGATAAGCCCTAACATGGCCAAAATGTAGAATTAGTCCACTAATTTTGGGCAGTTGGGGATTTTAGTCCACCGAATACACGGGTGGCGATTTTAGTCCACTAAAAGGCATTTTAATTCCTCTAATCCTTCTTATTTGCAAATGAAAGCAGTATATGATAAGGACAAAAGCAGTACATGGTTTTTAAAGGCATTTTAATTCCTCTAATCCTTCTTATTTGCAAATGAAAGCAGTATATGATAAGGACAAAAGCATTTTTCATTTCCTCTACTCTTCATTATTAAACGAAAACGTAACAAAGCACCAATCATTTTCGTTATTTCAGTATATGATGCATGATAAAGTAGTAAATAATACAGGCGAAAGCATTTTCATTCCTCTGAGCCTTATTATTAAAAGAATACGTAATATGTTCGTATTAAGGGTCAAAATATAATGAACCATCATGACACATGCATCATAAAGCGCATGGAAATTATTTGTAAATAAAAGTATATGTATCAGCTTCCAGGACAATAATGACATAATGTAAACCAATAAATTAAAATTAATGCAAAACGAGAACAAACCCAACTGTATTCTGAAAAAAAACGTTGCAGCTAATTATTAAATAACCAAGTTCATTATTAACAGTAAATGGAAATATAACCCTCACATGCACTACTATTCTAGTGGACAATTTCGGGCATCATGGTTCGATTTCTGCTTGCAACGGCTACACATTCTCAATGGCTTGTTGCTATTTTCAATCGTCGTCTCCTTAATTGACTTCATACGATTACGAGAGCCTTTATTATTGACGGTTGACGGTGGCAACACTGTTATGTCATCGGGGATTGATGTACCATAGAAATTATCAAATAATCTGCGCTTCACGGAAGATATATTCTGTTGAACCCCGTCCGCCGTAAGAGATATTTTCAGATCCCTAATACCACTTAACAACAGTGACATATTTTCTACCTTTCCCTCGGCCAATCCAACACAGGTGTAAAACTCGGACATGATTTGATTCATAAGTGCTTTACTCTCCTCAATACAATCCGTTTGGCCACGATTGACACCCTGCATATCATACATTGTATTCTTGAATGCGGATTTAGTCCAACGGCTAACGATGTACTTATCAGGAATCTTCTCAATTCTCAATTCTTTGAATACGAAAAAAATATGAGAGCACAATAAGCCTTCCCTCACGAATTTCTTGCAACTACACACAACAGACTCATCACTCCTGTCGTACGCAACCTTGAACAGACCACTCCGATCTTCAATGACATATAAGACCGTATTATCATTCTCATTTATGCTAGAAACACGACAACCAAAACAAGCAGCGACAATCTCATATTGAACTTCTCTAAATATAAGAGCCGTATAGATAGACGAAGCATGTTTTTCAATTGCTAAAGGAGTTTCCAGATATGGAATTTTGRTTTCTTCCTGACTATTAATAGCATCAATCGTGTGTCTCTGTGAATCTAACGCACTTTCAATGTTCAAATAAAATTCCAACAAGTTAGCACGAGGGTTGGTGTACCTGCCGAAGAACCCGTTTTCACTCTCGGACATAGACGTAGTTCTAAATAAACGACTCATCGGGACATCCCTGAAKTACGCGGGTATCCACATTTCACGTATATCAAACATTGATTTGAACCAGTTKTTATCCTSCAAATTAAATTCGACCATGACTTGCTTCCATTGCACATCAAAATCCAGAGGCTCGAGAAAATCGGACCACACAATAGAATTCAGCTTGTCCCTGAATGATTGGTCATGCTTCAAATTTGTTGGCACCTTTTCAGGAATTTTCTTCATAATGTGCCACATACACAAGCGTTGYCGTGTGCCAASAAGTACCTTCTCGATAGCAATCTTCATCGCCGGGTCTTGATCGGTTATAATCATTGATGGACTACGACCCATGCAAGCCTTAAATTTCTCGAATAACCATGCGTATGCGCCAACATCTTCGCTTGACACCAACCCAATGCCGAAAGAAACACATTTGCCATGGTTGTCTTTTCCKGTGAACGGAGCGAATATCATATTATACCTATTATAAAAATGAATATAAATGAGATTAGAAGCTTGTTTGAGTTTATCTATAGTGCTTCGAATTTTGACACATAACATATGCAACAGGATGTTAAAAAACATATTCCATRGAAGAAAGGTTGAAAAAGGCACCAATTAATTTTAAAATTGAATTGCTAATTTTTTTATTATTTATTTTTTAATCACATCAGGTCTAAAAACACAAGGAAGATATCTATAAAAAAATATGCAAAATATGGAGAACTATCAAAAAATCAATTAATAAAATTCAACCTGTTTGTCGAATAGGTTGCGTCAAATGACACGACATCTCCGAAAGTAGTAAAGTTCCTCCTGCACGTAGGGTCAGACCAAAATAATCGAGTCARCTTCTCCTGCTCATCAACATCATAGTCAAAAACGAATGCCGAACACAGTTCTTTYTTTCTAAAAAGCTTCTCCAACAACATTTGAGCATCAAAACCAACGACGTATGCTTTCAAATCACGTGCAAAGTTCTTAAAATCAACTTTCGTACAACCAATATTCGAATACCCACCCACGACTTCCTTAAAAAGCCTATACGATCTCGTAGCACCGATGTTCGCCCTAGCACAATTCAACATGAATTGCTTATGAGAAGGGTCTAGATTTCTATTCTCTTTAAGGAACGGCTTGTATATATCAGAAACTAACATATGACGATGACGTTCAATAAACTCGTTAATCACGTAACCTTGACCGGGACAAAACTTAAACTTGACACGTGCCATGCACCCACAACGTTTCGACATTCGCCGTAATTTTTTTTTAAAGGAGAAACGATATTATTTTCATTCTCACGCACGGCACCACTTTGATTATCGGGCGCAGCTTCCTTATCGCCCTCTCTATTACAAAAAACAGATTTAAGCATGATAGTGTTGTCGCGAAATCTTTTCTCCGATCCAAGACGAAYGTCGAAACCACACTTGGAAGCATAATTTCTATAGAACTTGATACCTTCGTCTAGCGACTTAAATAATTTACCCTCGAAAGGC
Organism: Phtheirospermum japonicum; assembly: GCA_014905375.1. Lineage (NCBI taxonomy): Eukaryota > Viridiplantae > Streptophyta > Magnoliopsida > Lamiales > Orobanchaceae > Phtheirospermum > Phtheirospermum japonicum. The sequence continues at coordinate 632,039 of BMAC01000719.1, forward strand.
TTCAAACTCGATTCACAATATGGCACGTAATACTCCGTTAGTCCAGGAGATATCTCGACATGAAACTCGGTACTGTCGCTGACATTGTTGTTGCCTGCAATACAGAATAATAAAAAAACAACGGAACTGTTTGTATAAATGGAAAAAAAAAAGGATTCTGAACAATTAAAACGGTGCTTTTTCAATGCAACGATTGTGCTTTTAGTAAAATCAATACAAGAATAGCAGACGACTATTTAAAACTAACTGTCCAAAATTTCGGGCATGATATATACTGTTGGTGCTTTTTTGGATATATATCACTGTTTTTATTAGTTATCTGTTAGTGCTTCTTATATCTGTTTTTTTTCAGGCAATTAGGTTTGCCGTAAAAACACCTGTTGCCGCMTCAAGTTTTGATTACATATTCAGCCAATTGAGTTTGCGGTAGATGAACTTAAAATTACATGAATTAAACAGTGTATAAAAACACTAATTAATCACAGCGAGAAAAAGAATATAAATTGAGGACGCGGACCTGTAGACGTTGATTCCATATTTTGAGTAATCCGAATTCAACGAGAAGGACGCAGAATGAGGTTGATAATGGATTTGGTTTATTYCTTCTTTTAAGACAAATCGGCAGCAATATTTTAAGATTGTAAAAAAGGGAACCTACGTTATTATGGGATTGAGTATACGTTATATGAGGAATCTTAATTGCATTGAATTTAAAAAGACAATGTTAACCCTATCATGCTTTAAATAAATTCAAAAATCCTTTTAATATTAGCCTTTGATCTTAATTAATCTATGGTCCAAATTAGTCCCCTGGTTCGCAAATAAGGACTAGGTTCTCATTTGAACCTAATCCTATATATATATATATATATATATATATATATATATATATATACACACACTAAAGGTGGCTCACCTTCCCTGTAAGATGATTCTTCGACGCTAGGTCGATGCTGCGGAACAAAACATGTTTTTAGACATGTACATGAAACAAATAGACTTTAGACAAAAATAAGTATCTGTTTCACACCCAATGACCAAAAATTGATTTATTATTATTATTCTTTTTTTTGGTATATTGAGAAAATAGTAGTCTTGCATCAGTAGCCCCAACATTCACCCTAGATGGGAATCTAGGCACTCGTTCCCTTGGTTTAGGGTCCGCTGCAATTCAAAGACAGTAAGATTAAAGAAATTAAAAAATATATTATTTCTCCTTATGAGTCAAATATATACAGAATTAAGGAGATTTGAAAGAAAAAAAATCGATAAGTTTTTGAGGAATGTTTTGTTGTCCTCCCAAACTCTTCCCAATTTGACACTTTGCCTCTCCTGAATTATGCATTTTATACACTTAACCTTCTTGAGTATATTTTGGCGAAAATTATTTCCGGCTGAAATTTTTGCACGGTTGAAGGGCAAAGTCATCCGTTCGTGTACAATTTTGCCCATTAATTGTGCAAAAGTTTTCACCAAAAATAATATCCTAAGTTACTCCGCCCAATTTGACATTTTGCCTCCCGAACTATGTATTTTATACCTAAACTCCTTGAGTATTTTTTTGGGAAAAAACTATTTACGGCTGAAATTTTTGCATGATTGAAGGGCAAAATCATCCTTCCGTGCACAATTTTTCCCACTAATTGTGCGAAAAGTTTCATCAACAATAATTTCCGGAGGAAACACTCAAGGAGATAAAAAAGTATAAAAACTTGTGTCGTGTGTATTTAGTCTCATTCCACGCAATTATTTTAAGTTATTGTAAGTTAATGGTGAGCAATAGCTCCTAGCCATAGTTTTTCATGGACAATTAGCCAAACCATGTAATGGTTCATTGCATCTTATTTTAGTTACTGAGCGTGTGGAAAGCCGAGTAGGAAAATTGAGAAAATGTAGTCAAATTCGCAAATTGTTTGGAGCTTCCAAACACCATACCAGCATACATTAATGCACAAAAAGGACAACTACAAACATTATGCACAAAAAGGACAAGAGGTAATCATTTAAAATACTCATTTTTTAAAGACAAAACTCTTTTATACCCATAAGTGAACAAAAGATGTTTTCTACCCATTTTTGAAGGAAAAAAGTCTAAAATATCCTTACTTATAAAGTTTGGGGCGAGTGGTTTCAAATATTTGAGGCGAATAGCATTGTTTGGGGCGAGTAGCTCAAAATAACTGGGTCGAGCAATGCAAATATTTGGTATGAAGAAGGAAAAATATTTTTAAGGCCCCAGAAACTTAAAAAATACTACTAAACCCCAGAAACTTTTACAAATTTACACTTTACCCCAAAAATATAATTTATTTCATCAAAATAATTTCCGGAAGTTGTGTCACCCCTAAAATGGTATCAGAGCTTATAAAAAAACCCCGAGCCTCTACTAAGTGACGTATGATCCCGAAGCGCAACTCTACGTAGGGGGTGACCCATCACCTAAATCCAATATGTGGTGCTCTGGGTTAGCAAACTGATAGGTACCTTTTGATAGGAGATCCTTAGCCAAGTGCGGGAGTGGGACGGTCAAAATGGTATCAGAGCCTAGGTTTATTAAGAGTTAATAAGAAAATTTATTATAATCCTGTAATTGACTTTTGGTGAGGAGATTTATCTCTAAAAATGGATTCGAACGAGTGTTCGAGATGTATTCATTTCAGGCGATATTTTCAAATATTGGAAATATACGAGTTGGACCACAAAGAGAAAGTAATATATTAGGATGACTAATATGTTGAATGAAGACTCGTAGGAGTCGACAGAGAAACCTTGAGACATTGTGAGAAACAAAAGACGTATCATTTGAGTTACCTTTGGGTAAATCAGATGTTGAAGGTGGATCTCATATACCATAGGGATGCAGCTCATGAATCTCATCAATAGATCCAACTGTAGCGAGGTATCCGATTTCTCTAAGAACCTTGGAGAAATCTAAAGGACGATACAAGACATCGACAACCATATCCAGGTGAAGATGAAAGAAGTGATTGAACATCAAAAAGAAACACGAGAAATTCTAATTGATGTTCAAAGATGAGTCAAGGCTTTTGAAGCCAAGCAATGTAAATCCAGAGGAAGACGACGTATAACTTTCGAAACGGAACCCCTTCTACACCAAAAGGGGAAACTGACTGAGGTTATAAGACAACCGACGGAAGAAGAGAATATGATGGCAATAATCAAGGGAGTTCCCTTACAACCCAAGAAGTAATGAAAAGTGTTAATTTGTAGGTCTATGGTTAATGAAAATAAGTATCAGTGCTTTCGGTGTTACCAACACAAAAACTAACGTCAACCAGAGTTTAATAAAAAATAAGCAGCGGAAAAATAAACGAAAAACACAACAATTTAAATTCAGTTCATAAGTAAAAATACTTGTGAACTTGGGTGTACAAACCCAAAAACTATATTACTTTTCTTGTTCAAGATCATACAAGAAGATATGAAGTAATATATGAAAACTATATTATCAAACACGGTGGTACTAAAATACTTGTCGCCTAGATGGATGATCTTCTCCATTGGTCACGCAAATTTGAAGAACTTCTTGATTTTGGACAATGGCTTCAAGTAAATAGCTTGCTTGTGTTGTTCCTTGTTGTTTGCATCGCCTTAAATCTTCAACTCCGTACGTCTTCAAAAAAACATGTTCAAGTCTTGTTTTCTCTTGTCGTAAATAGACAATCCTAGAGTTCTAAACTTGGTAAACAAGAAAAACAAATCCTAAACATAATCTAGGAAACTAAATAAAGTTCTAAACACAATCTAGGAAATAAAATCTAGAATCCTAATTTATTTTGTGCCCAAGAAAGACAAACAACTAAAAAAGGAACTATTTTCAAGAATAAATTCTCAACAATCTCCCCCTTTTACCTTTCTGGACAGAATTCACGACGCAACAAAATGTTCAAACTAAAACACTAAGACTCCCCCTGAATCAGAAAACCCCCCCTAAATAAGATAACCATTGTTTTAAAAATTACAAAAGAAGTGTTTTTCAATCATTAAATAGAAACACACAGAGCTAAACAACTCTAGCCTTCTGCTTCCTCGACTTCCTTGAAGACGTCTCTTCATCATTAGCCTTCCTCTTACTTAGTAACTTCATCATCTTCTTCAACTTTTTGTTCCTTGAACGGACCCTCTTCCTCCTCTTTTCTTTGGCTAAGCTCTCCAATACCTCGACAGATTCTCCATTAGCAGTGTGGTCAACAACAGCGTCAACCTCAACTTCAACCGTGTCGTCGTCGTCGTCATCATCTCCCCCTTTTTTGCCTGAAAGCAAAAGGGCCTCCAAGAAGGTGCCTCGAAGCGCCTACAACTGGGTGATACGGTTGTCTATCAAAGAAGTTTGAGAGCGAACAACCTGAGCAGAAAACCTAACCATGTTGGCACCGATGTTAGGAACACCAAAACCGTCATCAATAACAACACCAGCTCGAACAGGCGCCTGCCAAGGGAGATGAATATCATCGAAATCCCGACGGCACATTTACGGATCCCAAAGCCCAGAGGATAGTTGTAAGTTTTATATGTTATATATATATATATCTGATTTACTATAAAATCTGATAAAAGTTGTTTAGTAATAATAGCTGGAGATTTTTTTATCAGGAGGACTATGAGAGGACTCTGGAGGAGAGGCGTGCTACGTTGTCTGATGATAGCAGCCCTCAGGTAGACCCGAACGAGGTCTACCTACAGGTTGTCGGGAATAGGAAGGGTCGCTATGGCCTTGGATGCTTTGGGAAGACTCAGAAGGGCTGCAGTACTTCTTCCACCTCCACCGCCGATGTTCTGCAGCTCCAGACGCAGGTGCAGTCCCAGCAGGAGCAGCTTGAACAGCTCCAGCGGATCCACGAGGAGCAGACGCTGAAGATTTAGCGGATCCGTGAGGAGCAGGAGCGTTCCCAGTTGAGGCTCCAACAGCATATTGAAGAAGCCGTTGCTCAGGCCATGGCTCGTCGGCCTCCCCATGATCCGGATGGTGGACAAATTTAGATATGGATGGATAGTTCAGGATGTTTTATACATTCGATTGATGAATTGATTTTTAGTTATTGAATTATTTGTTTTGATTTTTTTATTAGTGGATAGTTTATTTTGGATTTATCTAAAATTTTATCTGTTTATTATTTTTAATTTAATTATTAATTAATATATCAGAATTACAGCAAATTGTTGTCAGGAAACTAGTTTAATGTTGAATGCAAAAACAATGAATGCTGATGACGAACCCGCCAGGGAATCCTGGCGGGCCCTTCCGCCAGTAATGCTGACGGCCACTCCGCCAGGATTCCCTGGCGGGTCCAACCACCAGGAATGCTGACGGCCACCCCGCCAGTATTTCCTGGCGGTTGGTCCCGCCAGGAATACTGGCGACCCACCCGCTAGTAAAGCATCAGATATTCCTGGCGGGTCAAACCCGACAGGAATACTGGCGGGTTTATGCTGGCGGGATTATCCGTCAAGGAATCCGCCGGCATTCCTGGCGGGTACATTTTCCCGTCAGGATACTAGAATCCTGACCACAAAAATACTGGCGGCCATTATCCGTCAGGAGGCCGTCAGTATTTCATATACTGAAGGAATCCTAACGGATTTGGCCGTCAGAACTGGCGGATTTTTTTGTAGTGTGCCTATATGAGTTTAGAACAATCAATTGACATTGCTGAGTGTAAATTTACAATTTGGGATTGACAACCCTAACTTGTAGATTAAGTGTTCGATTAAATGTCAATTGATTGTGGAGACGAGTTTAGATCCCTAGACACTCGTTTTATTAATCTTTTCAAAATTTCTAATTTTATTTTTCATCATTTAAATCATCATATTAGCTTTCTAAGAACTCAAAATCTTAAATTTGATCGTATGCTTAGCTTAGTGTTTTCTTTAATTTTTTATTCGTGAATCAAATACAAAAATCTCCTTCAATTAGTCTACTTCGTGACATTCGACTTGAGTTACCTCAACGCACTACGATCGACCGCGTTCTCTTGTGGGCGATCCTTAAATATTTTTACAAACGTAATGCGTTTAAAATCCTTTCACTTTTCAGTATTTTTTATGAAATCCCGATATCGTGATTTCGGTGTTTTTTTGCTAATTAAAGGATTTCGTTTTTTTTTTTTGGTGGTTGTAAACTTTTGATATTGAGAACTCAATTATTTAAGATTATTTCACGATGAATTCGGTTTTATTTGGTAAATCCAGGATATCATTTTTTTTAAATTCCCAAAATTATGATTTCAAATTTTGTTAAATCCCAATATCGGGAATTTAGTTTCTTTTTCTTTTTTTAATTCCGATGTCAGGAAATTTTAATTTTATTATTATTTGTTTTTTTGTAAAATCTCAATATCGAGAATTTAGTTTTTTAAGGTTATTTCACGATATCGGGAATTTTGTTTTATAGGGTAAATCTAGGATATCCCAATTTTCTAATCCCAAAATCATGATTTTCAATTTTATTGTTAAATCTCGATATTTTAATTTTATGAAATTCCAATATTGGAAATTCAGTTTTTCTTTTTAAATCTTGATATCACAAATCAGTATTTTTGTGAAATCCCGATATGAGGATTTCATTTTTAATTGTTCAGGCCCAATATATCAAGGTTTAATTTCATTTTTGTGAAATAATGACTACGCCATCATTATGGAATAAAGATGAAATAACGACTACACCATCACTATAAAATACGAAAAACACCATCATTATTGTGAACAACCTAACATAAAAAACGATAATACCATCGTGATGGAAAACGACTACACCGTACAAACAAGACACGATGTCATCCAACAATATTATGTATTATATAAGAAAAATACAATTCTTCAAACACTAACCCATTATCTTTCATAGGGCATGTTTGTTTCTGGTGCGATAATTGGGTGAGAGTGCTCCTCCACTTCGACGCGCGTCAAAAAATTGATAATAATCGACATAGGTGTTATGAACTGCACCAAGATTCCCTGCCTAATGTGGCGTGGAATATTGTCGTATATATGAATCATGCGCTCTCTAGATCAACCCTTATTGCAAGCAATTGATGATCCACACAATGGGGGGCATACAGGAATTGGTACACTTTCCACGGTCCGTGCAACGACAATTGGCCCTAAACATATTTGCTTATCAATGGGCCAAAAATATCATTGTCGGGGCCTTTGAAGAGCTCTTCTAGATCAGCCATGTCGTATTTTTTCCCCTTTACTTGTATCTAGTATTTTCCAGTAAGCTACAGTCACTTAGTTCACGAAACTTGAATCCAAAACCCAAGAGGATTGGTAAAAAAGGTGGACGTACTTGGCTGCCCGCTCTCGCATGTGAAATAGGGTAGTATCAATATGCTAAGAAAAAATCAACATTAAAACGGAAACAATAATATTACACAAAAAATATGACATATCAAAATCTGCATTTACATCATTAATGAGCCACTTATACGACAAGATATCATCGAAAAGCTTCCTAGAGACGTCACACGTTGCTAATGACAAAATATCTTTGAAAATAATAAACGAGTGGTTAATCTTTTACTTTTATTAAATCACATGTTCCCAAAGTCCTCAGTAAATATAACATATTATTTGAAAATACAAATATTATTATTATTATTATTAAATATTAAGATAATCATGTATGATACGTAATAAGTATATAATACATGAACTAAATGTATCAAGTTTAAATACAAGCATTTTTCAATAAAGAAATACCTTTCTATGGTCTTTGCTAATCAACGATTAAGGTCATCCACCTTTGCCTTGTCAACGTTCTGTAAGGATCAAACTATGTGATGTTTTTCAGTTTTTGCCTTTTTCTGAATTTAAAATGGGCGAGCATTGCAATTCTCTATGCCTTTTCTCTCCTCCATCACGCACCAACTTACACTCAACATCATCGCCTTACCACATACATGAAACGTATTAACAAATAATAAATAATCTTCTTAAAACTATTGCAAACTATATCAATACCTAAAATTAACTATTACCTGCATCATCTTCGTTCGCCACCTGTCCCACGCCACCAACACCTCTTTCATTGACAACATATCTCTCATTCTCTTCACCACTCGTGCCGCACGAATGCACCACCATCATATATATCAGATGAAAGTAGTTATAAATTACACTACATAATTCTACATATTTCACTAGTAGATATATAATATCATAAAAAAATAATAAAATTATTAGTAAAGGCTTCTTTTGTATCACGACCAGTATTATCTTGAGCTTTTCCTTCACTGTCATCTTTTTAGTCGATATGGTTGCTAGATCTTTTTTCCTCCATCGTGTTTATCAACCAATGAAGTTTCTTCTCAATCGCTTCGAACTTAGGCTGCACCACCTCGAGAAAAGCGTCTTTAAACCCATCAACTCATTCATCCATCAACCTTCCAATACAACATTAGGGTATTTGGTCAAGACCCGCACCATCTGGCTGGTTGCAACTCTCACATTCAAGAATGCCATCACATGAGTACTCATACTAGGAACGTCATTCACATTAATACTCGTACCGCCAACATCATTGTCATCATTACACTAACCAAAATCTAATTCCTCTTCATCATCAAAAACAATCATTCTCTCGCAAAATATAGCAGATTTTTCCGCTTCTGTTGGCTCCAATGTGCGGTTCGTAGTCAACTACACATGATGACGTTGGTTAAAGTTCTTATGTGTCGTAAAAGATTAATACTTCAAATAATTTGTTACCTTTTGGATCTCAAATCAGACGTGAACATCACTAAGCCTTACTTGGTCATCATCTGACCACTTAAGCATTCTCGATACTTTTTCACCACACAAATTGACAAACCTCTCTTCGACCTCCGGAATCGATACTTTTTCACCACACAAATTGACAAACCTCTCTTCGACCTCCGGAATCGCTTCCAAAGCCCAAACCTATACAAAAAACCACAGGTTATAATAATTAACAATGATTTTAACATTTTACACATTTCAATTACAATTTTAAAATATATTACCATGATAGAAAGTGGTAACCCCTACTCTCTTCTTCGGGTTATCTCATTCTCATTTCCCCTTCTTATTCTTCACAGTCTGCAATCTTCGCTTAAAATTTCTCATGGTGTATAAAAATGACTTCTTCCCTCAAGGATATCTATTAAACCTATCGATGTCTTCGAATATGTGAAATAACCATAGGTCCTAATGTTTCCTTTATTTTTCCCCTAACAGAACCCACTCCAAGCATACTAGTAGACCTAACTTCAATTTATCTTCCAAGCCTTGCACTTATCAAAGGTTGTCAAATGGATTTTTTTTTTTGATATTTCCCTTGCATTTAGCGAAGTACTTTGTCAAAAAAGTTGAGTTTCTTCTTGACTATCTCCTCTCCCAACAAACCGAAATCTAACTAGTCACAGAGATAAACTCTTGCAACCCGAGTCTAGCCCTTGTTCCTTTGAAATCGAACCACGCCTAGTGAGTTTTTCCACCGATCACTCATTAGATCGCTACTTGGTAGATTAGTTGAGGAGAAAGTTTCTTCTACTTCAAATGTAGAAAATGACCGAAACACGACGCCTTGAATAAAGATATTTTATGATCATTGTTAGAATATTTTTAGTGGTGTTGAATATATCAACGGGTTCATGGCTTGGTTTTATCGGAAATCGATACAATTATGAGTTTCAATGTGTTTCGAGCTTTGGAAAAATAATGAAAAGTGCAAATAAAGCAATTAACTTATCTAAACTAAGCTAGGAATTGAAATAGCAAGATGGTCGGATGCCTCGCCATATGCCTCAATATGTAAATGCAAAGCAATAATGAAAATAAGCAAGAAAATGCAAAGTTTCACCAAGTACAAGCATGCATGCACAAGGTACAACTATGCATAAAATCCTAAATAATGCAAATTAGCAAAAATTAAAAGCATAAATGTAAAGAGCACTAAAAGTTAACGTGAAAGTTTAAAACTTTAAAGAAAATAACAAGCAACAAAGAGTAGATCTAAGATTTAACCTAAAACTATGCATGAAAATAAAATTGCAAATAAAGCATAGGAAAAACTCAAAATCAAGACGATCTAAGACCCGATCTATGATCTAGATGTGTCACTCATCTAGATTTCATAGCCAATTCTTAAGATCAATCAAGAAATCAAGGTGCTAAGACAAAAAGCATAAAATAAAGAACAAGCATGGAAATGAAGAACAAAGCATGGAAATAAAGCATAAAACATGAAATTGAAAGGAAACTTACTTGAATTAAGAAATGAGACAAAGCTTGAATGTAATTGCGTCAAAATTAACAATCCAAGGGAGTACTTGGATTCTTCTTAGGCTTACAAACCCAAGGAGGTGCTTGAAATTAAATCTAATCTAGGAAAAGAAATTACATCAAAGCTTGAAATTAGATCTAAAACCTAAGAAAGAGAATTATCTAAGAGCTTGAGAGTGATTTTGATCCCAAGCCCTAGCTTGGGTTGGGAGGGGAGTTCTTTCTTCATAGGTGCAAGATGTAGGCTTTATATACTTGTTTGTAGGGGCAAAACCATCAAAAATGCCCAAATTCGCCGAACTCCCAGCGTTGCAGTCGATCGACTGCAGGGGGTGTCGATCGACTACTCTGCTGCAAGGCATTGGCTTCTGTCCTGCAGTCAATTTCGGGGCTTTTCAGTCGATCAGGCAGTCGATTTCTGGCTTTGCAGTCGATCCTGGATGCTTTCGGGTCGAATTTCTCGTTTTCCGATCAATCGTCCGCCGAGCGAATATAATCCTTTTAGCCACCTACAAAACAAGAATTTGAACTTAAAAACCCAAAAATAGCACAAATATCTCACATATTGTACTCTTAAAGCCAAGAAGAAAATAAACGAGAAAAGTCCTAAAACCTAACGAGAAACGACTCAAAACTACTAGACACGACGCTAAACCCTAACTAAAAAACACGAGGAAAAACACAACAATTACATGCAAAATAATCATCTAGGCGGTCAAAGACATAATATATCATCCCAAAATCACTTCGGAAAGTTATTTGTGCATTAACCACATCTTTCAATTCCATTTTTCAAGAAAAATACCTTCCTGGATGAGATATCAACAGATTAGTAAATATATACATAAATCACATATAAATATGAAATAAGAATAATATTGGTTATACTACATTGGTTACTTCTTCTTCTTCTTCTTCTTCTTCTTCTTCTTCTTGTTGTTGTTGTTGTTGTTGTTGTTGTTGTTATACACGTGGCATTCATCCCGGTGCAATTTTTTATTTTTTCATAAATAAAAAAACTGCAGAGAGTAGTAAATTTAATCCATTAATTCTTATGGTGAGAGCTATTATTATTTGTTTGGTTTCTAACAAGTTCAAGCTAAAACATCAACTTCTTCAAATATTAGAACTAACAAATGTTTGTTGGTTTGTTACCCAAAGTTAAATTACAATCATACATCCAATGCAAAATGAAAGAATGAATACACATGATAATTATGTTTAAACTCCACCCGAGTGTTCAAAACAGAGTATTATTAACAGACAACTTTTCGTTTTGTGCATTCCACGGTCGAGATCTCCATCGCGCAAAAGCAATGTCTTTTTTAAAGATTACTAAATCTCAATTTAACAATTGATGGAAAACTAACTTGAAACTAAAAATATGGAGATAAGTAATTTGAAATCCTGATTATAATTCGAAAAAGTAACCAAGAAAATCACTAGAAGGAAAAGCCCTAAATCTTCAGAATTTTGAAAATTAAGCAAATAATCAACATATCAAAAATCCCTAAATCGACTGAATGTCTAAAATTAAGCAAAAATTAACAGAAACAAGCTCTAAATCATACTACAATCGAAAATGGGACCAGAACACACATACCGCAATATCAAAAAATAAGGAAAATACAATGTGATAAAGTTCTTGCGGTGCAAGAATTAGCATTAGTAAGTATATCTCTTATAGAGGAGAGGCGAACGAAGGGTGAAAGATAGTTTTGGTATTAAGCAAGGATGCAGGTCCACGGATGAGGAATCGATGGAGTCAGTTTTGCCTCAACCAGGAATTTAGCTTCTACTCTATTGTGAGACCTGTCCCAAAAACGAAGAATAAGAATTGCTTGCATCCTAAGATAAGTAAGGGAAATGATTTATGGAAACCGGAATGGGAAGCTCTCTTGCACCAGTAGGGTGAAAGCTCAGTATCAACCTATGATGGAAAAGAAAAAGATACACAGGTGTATTTCTCAGTGCAAGACACCAGATTAGAAATTAAGGAAAATCACCAGATCAAAAATCAGCAACACATAATTCATAACACATTAGGAAAATCACCAGATCAAAAAACCAACATCACATAATTCAGAACACATACACACCACAATATAACCGTGTCGATCAGGTGTATTTCTTAGTTTCGAATGGTGGCGAAAGTTTGGGAGTCGAGTAAAAAAGAAAAAGGTAAGACGACAAATGATTTATGTGATTAGTGAGGGTATTTTACAAAAGGGTATTTATGATTTAAGGATAATGTAATTAATAAAAATATGAGGTGATTTATAATAAACAATAAATATTTGTTAATTCTATTTAAATTATTTGACATTATTTTATTATTTAAAATGTTAAATATAAATTATTATATGACATGACAATCATTTAGGAAGTAGATACCAATCCGTGGAAAATTCATCTTTATCGTACATTATACAAAAAATTAAATCAAAGTAAGAAGTGGAAAACACGCGCGCGCACACACACTTGATCTTTCTCGAACAGTGTCAAGAGTAAATTAAGTGGATGCAGTAAGTGAATATAAAAAGAAACAAATAAAAGATGGAGAGTAACTGGAAACCGAGTCAACACTTACCCACTTGGGTTGGACCGGATATGTAGGGTTAGCGGTACCCGGTCAAAACCAGGTTCAGGAAAAGAGAACTGGTACTAATCAGGTCCAAAGTTTTTGAAACCGATCCCGGACCCATTGGAAACCAATTCCGAAACCGGGTACCCGGTACTTGTTTGAGTTTTTTCTTTTTCAAGTTTAAGATTTTTAAGTTTCCAACTACATCAATTCATTGCATTTATCATTTAAAGATTCATAAACCTAAACATATATAGCATCTTTCAATTCATAATCTCATTATGCCATGCAATCACGAAAAATAATTTAATACAATATTTAATTTAATGAATTTTGTATATTAAATTATGCTTCTTAATTAAATGACAATAATCTCATTATACCATGCAATCACCAAAAATTATACTACACAGTATTTAAACAAATCTTACTATAAATGTTTGCCATTTTTATCATCAATTTTCTATCAGAAATAATAACACTTAAATTACTATATTAAATACTTGATACCAGGTACCCAGTTCAAGAACCGGTACCAACGGGTACCCAGTCCCGAAACCGGTCCCACCATGTACCGGGTCTCGAAAGTGAGACCCAAAACCAGAACCGATTCCAAGAATTTGGAACCAGAATCGGTACCGGGAAGTTCGGTTCCAGGACTAGACCCGGCAGGTCCCATACGATTCCGGGTGCGGGACCGGGTACCCATTATTTCTGCTCACCCCAACGGACAGGCATTGTCGATCCAAGCGGTCCATTTGACCAGCCCAGATCGGGTTGGCCCAGGTCTTGTTGCAAAGCACTTGTTCCATTAATCCCAGTAAGTAACCCTTAATAAATGCAATTTTCTTCTCTAATCCTATGTTTTAATTCCTAAATTAAAAGACTCTAAAATGTACAAATGCGAAGTCTAATTTCTTAATTAAATTAAAGTAGGATCTTCAGCCTTAGATTCTAAATTAGGTAAAAAATACAAAACCTAATGTAAGTAGTGTTTAAATGATCATTCATTTATTCTTTGCTTGACTATGAACAGCGAAGTTATCCTCAGGCTGCTTCTGCCACAAGTAGCAGGAGGCCTCGATCCACCTGGGATTGATCAAAAATTTGTTCTCCTGCACTGCCCATCGGGATTTCTCTGTCCCCGCATCCATAGAGACCACATGTGTCACCGATGCATCAACTTCATTTGAACATGTAGCTCCCAGCTGCTCTGCCATTTTCCATAACCGCTGGTTTGAAGCCAGGTACGTTGTTGGAAATACACGGCTGAACACAATTTTGCAACCCTTCAAAACTTCTTGGCGAACAGTTTTTAGTACCTGCCATATGATTTTGTAACCAACGTATAGAAAAGCGCGAGTTCGAAAAAAAGCAAGTTCTGCATTTAGCACCTCAAAGAAAGTTGTACAAACTATGACAACTAAACTTGCTGAATGAATGAAGTTTCACAATTGGGTATTTGACAACAAACACAACTAAACCTAACAAACACTTTACAACAAAAAAATTTCACACGCCTAATTTCATTGCTTGACCTAGATATTTAATTGCTACATATATGAAAAGAATGATGACAGACAACAAAGTTAATCCCCCTCAAAAAAGTGTTGTGCAATAAACAATAATGGCTAAGAAAAAAACGTAAGCAAAATGCACAAGAGAGCTCGAATGGTTAATTGCAAGAATACTACAAAGTTAGAAAGTTGCTGGATGGTTACAAGTGAGGTGTCGACTTCTATTTAGACAACCTCACTTCCTCAAACTTGGTAGTAGCCTTTTTCGTAGATTTACCTTCGTATACTTTGGCTTGTATTGCCGACAACTAGTCCTTTGACCCTGTGTGGGGTGCTTAACAATAGGAACCATGAATTAGACCCTTTTTCAAGTATGCATACCACACTAAAAGAAGGCAGACTTTAAGGAATACATGCCAAGTATAAATTTGAAATCATTATCGGTACCACAAAAAAGTCATTTTCGCCTTGTGCTACACCATTGGGCCAATGAGCTTTAGCGTTGACGATCTTCAACCAACCTCCGCCTCGTGACCAACACATGTCCAATCTCCGGGCCTTTTCCTCGTTGATCATATTATAGGTGGTCCCATGTCTACCAGCACGCAGGTCAACTTTACATTAATCTGCCCCAACGAACATAAGACCTTGCTTGTCATCGTAGGCAAAGACTTGACTTTGAGAGCATTCAGGACTTGAAGTGAACGCATCATGTTTAGCTCCTCGTGGGTCTGTCTCGTGTCGATCTACCATGACCGAAGTGACCTAAGCTTCAGATAGTCTTTCATGGCATGGGAATCGTTAGAAACAAAGCACCAAACTGTGCTTCTCCTCGTATACTTTCTGTACCATCCCTCGTCTTAGTCCTTAGGAGGTGGGCCTTTGCTGGTCACGGCTGTCTCAACCATTTGTGCCTCGCCTCACTCCCACCTTAAGTAGATACTTGTTCTTCTTGGTGGTGGTGTCAGTTGATATTAAGAAACATAACTGTATTAGTGACTCAATAATAATAACCTCATCGACCATCTTGATAACCCAACGATATAACTCTTGTTGGCCCAATGTTAGAGTCCGTCCAAGAAGTAGAAAAATTAGCCGACATAGTCTCGAATTGAACCTCATCATCTCAATTCCCTTGGCCTTTAACATGCCTGTAGTCTACGTTCTCCGGATTAGACTAGTTGTTTCAGCTTTTTCACTAAGTCGTCCCATGTATCTATCCAACAAGAGCCTCGATGAAGTTGAAGGTAGCAATCTTTACCCTAGTGGCCTTGACCTCAGTGTTCACGCCTTCAATGTTTGTTACATGTTCCACAAGTCAAGTCGAAGGCACTAGCTTCGCCACTAGCCACGACCCCTTGCACACTTAAGTCTACACGCATTCCTAGCAAGACCTTGACGATGCTTCCCCGCAATACCTTGACGATCTCATACATCCTTGTCTCGAGAGGATCCAAGTGCTCCTCCATTGCAGTGCGCATAGTTGTGTATGTTATTTATGGCACCGCCAGGGCGCGCCTCGGCAAAGGCTGGATATGCACCTTGCCGTTGCCGCCGCCTATGGGCACCTCAACCAACAAGTCAGTTTTTTTTTTAATACTTGTTTGAAAGCGTCAGTTACTTAAAATGCTTTTTAGGAGGTAAAAGTAAACTCTGCCTTATTTCACACTTGTAAGCTAAATCGCAGTTTTTAGGGTTAAGGCCACAAATCACAAAATCAGACAAAAACCACCTCGGCCCACTCTAAATTGACTCTACACTTGTGTATTTGGGATATTTAGTGGAATTTTCAATTTGAACTAAATATATACTTGATTGTTTTTTTTTGTCGCCTCATGTTCATGAGGTGGCACCTCTCACCTTGAGGCAACGCTATAAGGAAAGTCCCCTCGGCTCGCCATTCGCCCTTGAACAACTAAAACGGATTCAATCTCCCTAGAGGAGTGATCCTCCAAAGTTTGGCAAAACTACTCGATCCGGCAAAACTACTCGATCCTTTTGAGGTTCTCGGCAAGTTCTCCTACAACGTGAACCATAGGCACTTCCACACGAGCCTTGCTATGGTACATTTCTTCTTATCCCTAACGATGATTGTGGGTTCCCTTCAGCATGTTTCCCCGATCACAACCGAACAAGCAACATTGTCGATGTCATTTCCTCCATCCATACCTGAACGTAATAACACGAAGCCCAAATCGGAGCTCTAATGCCACTTGTCACAAATTACTAACTCAAACTAAGCATTGAGCCATGTTAGCTCCTTTTCGTCCCTCGCGATAGCTAAGTCAACATCCCTCAAAAAAGTGTTGTGCGCATTAACTAGAATAGCTAAGAAAGAAATGTTAACAAAGTGCAAAGGAGAGCTCGATTACACAATACAAAGCTTGGAATGTTGCAAATGTGGTTACAAATGAGGTGTCAACTCCTAAACAACTCCACCTCCTCAATGGAATTTTCTAGACTTTTCTCTAATTCTCTTTAAGAAAGTATTTTTTGATCATTCTATACAAGTCCCACAACTCTCCAATACCTACAGCTGTTCTCTAAAATGTCCCAACACTATTATATAAAATTGAAAGTACAAAATGAGAACCTCTACATGGAAAAAATCAAAATTTTCAACTGGGAAACGAGTCAGGCATGACAAAACACCGGCTTTATTTATTAACAGATACCTTAAAAAGATTCCATTCCAATCAACGACTTGATCATTTGCAGTAAGGATACAAAACCAAGCATTTGCTTATTCAAGGATCTAGTGCCTTCCTAGGTGCTTAAAACCAACGAAGATAACATTTACACAGTAGCTTGGCCACAAACAAAACAAACTCCCCCAAAGTACTAGAATACTTTATGTCAATCTAACGCTTCATGGATGAACATGTAAACATAGGCTACACCAACAACTAACGAAAAGAACGAGTATGCTCATACCTCTCTTACATCTCGATTCTCCAGACTATCATTGAGCTCCTAAAACAAAAGGCAAATTAATAAAGTGAGCTCCAAAAGACGATTATATTTAGTTATGAATTTAGGGGAATGAAAGAGACAATACCTGATCAAAGAAGAAAGTATGGATCCTTTGAAGAATTGTAAGCACTCTGGCTAGTGCTCCACCAATCTCGCTTTCATCGCTTCTTAGTTCAGAAAGTGACTCACAGTTAAACTTCTTGCAACTCGAAGCAAAGAAGTGATATGGTTCCATCAAGATTAAATTCTCCTTATGCTTTCCCTGCTCTTAAACTTTTGTGATAACTAGCATCATATTGATAGATTTGTAGTCGTATATTTTCAGGTGTG
>BMAC01000719.1:660442-681397 GCA_014905375.1 Phtheirospermum japonicum
CCTCGGTTCTTTCTGAGGGGAAACACCTCCCCTCAATTTTTCCAATTAAAAAAATAGAAAATGCATATCTAACAATCGACAATCGACCCTCGTGGTTCCGTGACACCGAAACGCATCCCTCCCCACCCCGTTCTTAATATGATGGGATTTGTTTCTATTTTTTTCACTAATTTTCTATTTTTTCGAAAAAAAATTCATTTTTTATTTAAAATCAGAAAAAAAATATAGAAAATGCGTACCCATGTTTTAAAGAAAATATTCGTCTAGTAAATTTTGTGAATCACAATTCAATAAAATATGAATCTCATCCACATACTCATGTGTATTGTAAATTTTGTGAATTACAATTCAATAAAATATAAATTAATGTTAATTGATGTTATATAAAAAATTACAAACATGAAAATATTATGAATCATTTTAAAAAAACTTCAAATATAATTATTTATAACTTATTTATATTTTTATATTAGAAAAGTAAAAAAAATATTTGTAAAATATAATAAAAGGAAAAATATTTTAATTTTAAAAACATAAAAATAAAAATCGAGGGCTAAAAATCCTCGGTTTTTTCCAAGGGCAAAATTCGCCCTCGGTTTTTTTAATTTAAAAAAAACGAGGGCAAGAAATAACCTCGGTTTTTTAATTTAAAAAAATAAATAAAAATAATAAAAAACCGAGGGGCTAGGGTTGCCCTAGGTTTTTTCCTAGGGAATCTTCTTCCCCTCGTTTTTTCTGAAGGCTAAATTCCTTCGATAATGTTACCTTCGAAAAGCCTTCGATATTTCCTTCGATAATTATGGCGGCGAATATTGGCGCCGTATTTCCAAGGAAAAAACCGAATAAAAGTATTTCCCTCGAAAAAAACCGAGGAATATTTTATTCCCTCGGTTTTGCCCTCGAAAAATATCGAGGAGAATAGTTTCCTTAGTTTTCCCCTCGAAAAACTATTGTTTTTTTTTTTTGTAGTGTATTATTTTGTGTGATTAATATATATTAAATTTGTATGATGATATGGATGTTCCGTGTAATAAATACGATTGCATTGATAATTTTGTGTTTTATGTATTATAAATTGAGATAACTTATGCTATGAATATATATATTTTATGTGATAAATATATATTTTGTATTGAATTTTTAAGATTTATGAAAAATTATGTTGTATTGTATGCATATTTAATGGCTAGTCTAGTGGAAAAATCATGTGGCATTTATTTTTCAGAATGTGGAGAATGATGTGAATTGATAGACATTCACTTTTAAAATCTTTTCTCAATGATTAACTACTTTGGACAATATCTTCACATTTCTCTTCATCTATGTCCATATATTAACAGTGTCTTTTCACAATGTCTATGATAATTCATTTTTACATCGTACACTTACTAACTATTGAAGACATTTTTTAAAGACTATATATCATGTGTTATATATTGTTACTAGACAACCAACTGAAGATGCTCTTATATTTAATGAATATTAATTTTATGTGATAAATATAATTTATGACACAAAAAAAAAAAAAATCGAGGGATTTTTTCTTCGATTTTGAGGTAAAATTCCTCGGAAAACCCCTTCTCGGTAAACTTTTCCGAGGGGTAATTTCCCTCAAAAAATTAAATCGAGGGAAAAATTGAGGGTCTCAACCCTCGGAAAAATCTCCCGTACAACCCTCGAAAAACCGAGGGCTGGTCGCCTTCGGAATTTCCGAGAGTATATACTCCTCGGTTTACGAGGGGCAATTATCCCTCGAAAAACCGAGGGGAACTTTCCTTCGTAAAATCAAGGGCCATTTATTCCTTCGGAAAATCGAGGGGGTAAGTTCCCTCGGAAACCGAGGGCCATATATTCCCTCGGAAAACCGAGGGCATAGTTTTCCCTCGGTTTTTGATTTTTCGAGGGATATTCCCCTCGGTTATTTATTTATTTTTTAAAATAATTTTTAAATTTCAATTTTAATTATTGTTCAATTATTAAAATTTCCCAAAAATTTGAAAAAAAATTATTAATGAAAAGACAAATAAATAAACCAATTATTATAAAAATATCTGAAATTTTAGAATTATTACATGCGTTCGACGCAGTAACAAAGTTTATATCAAAATCAAACTATCTTATGGATGGTGAGGGGGGGTACTGCTTGAAACGAGCATACAGGTCAGCCATCTGGGCATTCATCTGCTCCTGAAATGCCTCCTGCTGTCGGCGCTCAGACTCGGCGTATTGCTATTGGATCGCCTTGAGCTCCACCCTCTGCGCCTCCTGAGCTCGTCTGGTGACCTCCAACTCCTCCCTTTGAGCCTGGAGCTGCGCCTCGAGCTCTCTGACGTGGGTCCTATCAGCCTAGGAGGAGGTGGAAGAAGAGCGGCCTATAAAAAAATCTTTCGCAGCAGCCACCACCTTACCATACGAGCCGATGCCGTAATGCCGTCCCTTGCTCGACCTGACGATGTCGAAGAAAACCCGGTCAGGGTCAACCTTGCTACTCGCATCCTGGGAAGACGCACGTTCCTTCTCCAGCTGTCGCTCGTACTCCTCCTGAAATACAACTCGTTAGTAAAATTCTACATTAAAACCAAAGAACAAGTTAAAAATAAGAAAGAGACTCACATTAATACTACTAGATCTCGTATCGATCCACGCGCCGTCTTTCTTTTGGTGCGTACGTACAAAAAGATCGTACACCTTAGCCGGCTCACCCGTCTCCCGCTCATGTATCCAAATAGAGTTTTCAAATAATTAACATTAAAACTAAACAAATAAATATTATATTATTATATTCTAAAATTACTTAAGATATCCAAAGTATAATCGATATTAGATCTAGCCCCCACCCCCCCGTGTGCTTCGACATCCCAGTACCCGGCCCAGCAGGCTCGCTCCTCCTATTCTTGCTACACTGCTCGGATTTGGCCTTGTTCTCGGGCTTATCCCACTCGACCTTCCAAGCCCTAGTTGAGATGCATGATATATAAGATGGTATAAATTATATGTTATAAATAAAAAATTCTAATTTAATAAGAACACATATAACATAATCGTTTACCTATAGACCTCCTCGATAAGGCATCTCGGCCGATCACCATTATACTTAGCCATACACCGCTTATACTCATTCAGCTGCTTCCCGTACTTATCCCCGGTCATCGAAAAAAAATACATCCTGTATCTGATTATCACTATACTCCATCGGGTCCCAATAACAAACCTCCTGCAAAATAAAACAATAATTACAATTCAATTTATACATATGATTGTGTAGTTACGGTAAATATTAACAAGGAAAAAACCTTTTTTGCCTCCCAACTATCACGAAAATTAGACTTTACCTCCCAAAGTATATTTTCTATTAATCTGCCACCCCAAGTTTTCATTTCTTTGAAATTACCTCCTAAAGTCAAAATTCCGACAAAAAATAGCCGCCCGGCGATCATGTGAGCCGCACATGAGTTTTATGAGGGCAAAAATGTCTTCTCACTTAAAAATAATAAAAAATAAACAAACAGTTATATATGGAATAAATAAATATGATTTATATGAAAAAAAAATATTCAGTAGGTATAAAAAACACAATAAAACAAAAAGAACAAACGCATCCAAAATTTAGCAATTTACCTCCAATCTAATTTATAAAAAAAAAAAGTCCAAAAATAAACAAATATTCATCACATGAATATAAAAAAATCAAAATTTATTGAAAAAACCTAAAACTCGAAACTTCATAGACCCACTAATGGTATAAATCTGCAATCAAAAATTAAAATGAAAACTCAACACACTTCGAAATCTGTAATTCAAAAGCGATCGAGATGGCGGAGGCGTTGGGTTGGGAGTATGGCGACACAGTGGCAGCAACTTGTATTTGGAAGTGGTGTGGGTTTCGGGGGATTGGGGCCCAATTTGGAGGTGGCGATGCTGAGCTCGTGTTCATGTTTGTGTCCATCGATTAAGATTTTCAGCAATCTTAATGTTTGGCGGTGGTGACAGGTTCTAATCAAAAAGGATGAAGGGATGGTGTCAAAGCTAGAGTGATGAGTTCGTCTGCTTTCGGGACTTGAACTTCGGGATTTGAACAAATAATTCATTTTTACAGATTGTTTTTCAATAAACCTTTGCACAATCATATTGTCATATTGGCTTAAAGATATATGGTTCCATTAATCTTGAATGTGTGTATATATAAACGTTTCTACTTTACTCGATTTCGTGCAGAGTTTTTTTTTTCTTTGTGAAATATTATTGAAAATATATTTAAGTGAGAAGATGTTTGTGCCCTAACAAAACTCGTGTGTGGCTCAAATGATCGCCGAACGGCTATTTTTTGCCGGCATTTTGACTTTAGGAGGCATTTTCAAAGAAATAAAAACTTGGGGAGGCAGATTAATAGAAAATACACTTTGGGAGGTAAACTTTAATTTTCATGATAGTTGAGGAGGCAAAAAAATATTTTTCCTATTAACAAATTTGGACATAAAATAATAATTATCTTAAACATCTCCCACCAGAACTCCTTAGTCTCCTTAGGGACCGCCCTATAGCACCATCCGGCGGGATGGAGTTCCTTCTCAAAAATCTCCCGGAGTATAGTGGTCACCTTGGCTAGTCTGCTGTGGAGACTGTATTTAATTTTGTTTTTTTTGTTTCGAATATAATTTAATCATAATGGTAATTACAATTTTAAAAATCATTTATTTATTTACTTGTCCCCTATAATAGAAACAAGAACCCGCCTTTGTGGTGGGACCAACTGACGTCGTGTTGTACCCGCATCAGATGGTGTCTGTGATGGTGTATGCGACGTCGGTGTCGGTGTCTGATAAGGTGTCTGCACTGAATTATCAGTACCGAGACCCATGTAGTCGGTGTCGAAATCAGCTAAACGATTAGCCGACCCCATATCTGATCGACCCACGTTACCGAAAACTCGACACAACGACATCTGATAAAAATTATTAGATAATAATACGAGTATTTTACAAAATATCGGTATATATTATATACCAAACGTATTAAGAAATCCAAATAAGAAAATAGTTATAAAAAAAAGTGAGTTTTACATTAAGAATAAATTACATATATTTCAACCAAACTAATCACTTTCACTATTAAAGGTATCACCAAACTCATCTTCATCCGTATCTTGATATGTATCTTGATCGGTAAGTAACTCTTCTTCTGTA
Source organism: Phtheirospermum japonicum (assembly GCA_014905375.1). Taxonomy (NCBI): domain Eukaryota; kingdom Viridiplantae; phylum Streptophyta; class Magnoliopsida; order Lamiales; family Orobanchaceae; genus Phtheirospermum; species Phtheirospermum japonicum. The sequence goes on from BMAC01000719.1 coordinate 665,626, forward strand.
TCATCATTTGTCTCATTACCAAGTTCCTCCACGTAATTATCATTGAGGTCGTGTAATTGGAAATTGACATCGTCGAGTTAAATCGGACTGCGTTTATCTACAGCTTCCTCTTGAAATGATTCTTCTGGTAGAGGCTCGATAAACTCAATATTTGATCTCGCCTTGATTTTACACGTTGCCCACCCGTCCAACTTCTCTCGTCTCAAACTTGGGTATGCAATAGTATACTTGTGCATCTTGAGAAGCAAGTACAAAAGGTTCATATCGATTGAACCTACACTTATGATTGATATCGACAATCTTATAATTTGGATGGACTTTTGTGCCTGCAGTTGTTGGATCAAACCATTCGCAATTGAATAATAGTGTGTTTTTCTCCGTTCGGCCGGTGTATTCGAGCTGCACAATTTCTATGAGACGACCGTAATAATCATATTCGGTTGCCCCATATGTTGACCCTTTAATACATACTCCACTGCTCGATGTTGCTTTGTTAGATACGTGCTCCAATATGTGAAATCTATAACCATTTATCTTACATCCGGTATACGTTTTCACACATCTTGATGGACCCTCATCTAGACTCCTATGTTCACGTCGATCACATTGTTCGAATGATCTCTAGCCTATGACATTGACAAATTATTTTTAATTTTGAAAATATATTATATAAATAGATACCATAATAATATGATATGCATCTCGGTGTCGAACGTCTTACGTAATGTTTGAATCAATTGGCAAATTTATTTTCCAATTTTTCGTTGATCCTATCATCAGTAATGTTTGGTTGGAGACGTTGAATGCTCTTCGTGTAAATACTACATATAATGTTACACAACTGAGGAAAAAAGTATTAGTACATTTATATATATGTATAAATTGACATTATAAATTGAAATGAGTATTCATACCTAACATATTCTTCGACCTCCTCATGCTTAAGGAATTTTCGGTGATCATGCTCAAGGGATTTTCGATGATTGTCGAACCACGATTGCTTCCCACTGCATAAGAGTAAATGCGTCTGACCATTCCATACAGTAATGACAAGCTTCTTGACCGACCGTACTCCATCCGGACAACATAGAATACGCAGGAAAATCGCTGATTGTCCACATAAGGGCTGCTCGCAGTTGAAAATTTTGTTTCTTAGATATATCGTACGAGGGAGCCCCAACCGTCCACAACTGATTTAATTCGGCAATTAGAGGTTGCAAAAACACATCAAGTTTGTCTTTTGGATTATTTGGCCCTGGTACAAGAACGCTCAGGAACATGAACTGTTCTTTCATGCACATCCAAGGAGGCAAGTTGTAGGGTGTAACTATGACGGGCCACGATGAGTATTGTGCTCCAAAACTTCCAAATGGTTGAAAACCATTTGTACAAAGACCCAATCTCACGTTTCGACTTTCAACCGCAAAGCTTGGATGAGTCTCGTTGAAATGTTTCCAAACTTTTGAATCGGATGGGTGGCGCATAACATTGTCTTCAACCACGTGTCCAGCATGCCATCTCATATCTTTCGCCTTGGCATTATATGCGTATAACCTCTGCAGACGAGGAGTTAATGGAAAATAGTACATCTTCTTGTACGGGACACGAGCCTTCTGTAGTTTTGTTTTTCCATGAGGAATAGGTTTAAACCGAGGTTCATTACAGAATTTATAACTTGTCAAATCAGAATCGTCTCTCCAGTAGATCATACAATTATTCTTGCAGCAGTCTATCTTCTCAACCGGTAAGACCATACCCCTCAATAACTTCTTACTGTTGTAGAAGTTATCGGGTACGAGATTGTCTTTCGTTACAATCTCCTTGATTAATTCACTCAATCTCCTTGATTAATTCACTCAATTGATCATAACACTTTTGAGACATGTGATTTTCTGATTTCAAATTCATGAGACAGGAAATTAATGACAACTGAGTATGTGCCTCGCACCCCGAATACAACGGCTGATTTACAGCTTTCAACATGTCGTAAAATTTTTGAGCCTCAGTGTTCGGCGACTCTTCCATATCGGCCACCATGTCAAATTCGGGACCAGCTGCATCTTGAACCATATTAATGTACACATTTGATGATTCTTCAGAAGGGATGTAAGAGGATCCACCATCATGAAAATCGTGATGGCGTCCAGAGGTGGCGGGTTTCTCCGTGGTAGATCCATCTATAATAATTCGGCACGAACCCGTGTTTCACCAGGTGGTACATAATCTCATCGACGTTCAGGTAACCATTATTCCTACATCTGCTACGATTATAAGGACATTTCAGTTTCTGTCTGTCCTAATGGGCGGAATGTGCTTGCGCAAATTTAATAAAACTATCAACTCCATCCACGAATTGTGAGGATAAATAGCCATTATTGATTCGCTTGTACATCCAACTACGATCGGAACTCATTCTAACATTATACATTTGTCATATTAATTTATCGAAATTTGGGATGCATGAGGGGTGGCTAGAGAATGATTGAAATTTTTTATAAGGCTCTATCCCATTCGAGAACGTGATTTTCATGTAATACAACGTCTTAGTATATGAATTTTTGTTGACTAAAAATTTTGGCAGCATCTCCTTTTAGTTCTCGAAGTACACATATATTGCAGTGCACCCGATAACATAAGAGGGATATTGAACCAAAATTTATGTAATCAACAAAAAAAAAACATATAGATAAGATACCCATATTAAAATCACGCTCTCAAGCTGTCCAAAGAAGTGGACAATTCAGAATTTAGTATCGAATTCTCTATTCGATACTAAATCTCAAACGAGTGTAAGGTATATTATTTGAGTGTGGATAGAAAGATTGTATTTGGGATGGAAACTATTTTAAACCCCGTTATTGGAGGGACGAAACCTCCCCGGCCGGCGTCATAAACCACGTCAAAACAGACGTATACATTAACTGATAAATCACATCATTTCAACAATATATACAAAATATATATGTTACACACAACATGCATGTACCGATCACCAAGGTATTTCACCACCACCATCACAAACAATTTAAAACATTTTGAAAACCACCATCATATTTGAAAATAATTTTAAAAACCGTTATTGGAGGGATGAAACCTCCCGGACGGCGCCGTACACCACTTCATCACCGACGTCTTCCCAGACCAATTACAACATCAAGCCCTCACATTCAAACCATAACAACAGACGCACAGAAACATTATGTTAACATGCATGTACCGATCACCACGGTATTTCACCACCATCGTAGAATACACTTTAACGATAATTGCATAAATATTCCTAAATTGAACCCAAATTACGTGATTATTCCTAAATGGAACCCTAATTTTGTAATTATTCCTAAATTGAACCCCAATTACTTGAATTATTCTTAAATTGAACCCTAATTACTTGATTATTCTTAAATTGAACCCTAATTATGTAATTATTTCTAAAATTGAACCCTAATATCTTGATTATTCCTAAATGGAAACCTAATTACGTAATTATTCCTAAATTGAACCCTAATTACGTGATTATTCTTAAATTGAACCCTAATTACGTAATTATTTCTAGATTGAACCCTAATTACTGATTATTCCAAAATTGAACCCTAATTTTGTAATATTCCTAGATTGAACCCTAATTACGTGATTATTCCTAAATTTGAACCCTAATTAGGTAATTATTTCTAAATTGAACCCTAATTCTGACCTAATGAACTATTTATTATCCTAAATTGAACCCTAATTACTTGATTATTCTTAAATTGAACACTAATTAGGTAATTATTTCTAAATTGAACTCTAATTACTTGATTATTCCTAAATTGTACCCTAATTTTGTAATTATTCCTAAATTGAACCCTAATTACTTAATAATTCTAAATTGAACCTTAATTACATGATTATTCTTAAATTGAACCCTAATTAGGTAATTATTTCTAAATTGAACCCTAATATCTTGATTATTCCTAAATGGAACCCTAATTTGTAATTATTCCTAAATTGAACCCTAATTACGTGATTATTCTTAAATTGAACCCTAATTAAGTAATTATTTCTAGATTGAACCCTAATATCTGATTATTCAAAATGGAACCCTAATTTTGTAATTATTCCTAGATTGAACCCTAATTACGTGATTATTCTTAAATTGAACCCTAATTAGGTAATTATTTTTAAATTGAACCCTAATATCTTGATTATTCCTAAATGAAACCCTAATTTTGTAATTATTCCTAAATTGAACCCTAATTACTTGATCATTCCTAAATTGAACACTAATTAGGTAATTATTTCTAAATTGAACTCTAATTACTTGATTATTCCTAAATGGTACCCTAATTTGTAATTATTCCTAAATTTAACCCTAATATCTTGATTATTCCTAAATAGAACCCTAATTTTGTAATTATTCCTAAATTGAACCCTAATTAATTAATTATTCCTAAATTGAACCCTAACTACATGATTATCTTAAATTGAACCCAATTAAGTAATTATTTCTAAATTGAACCCTAATTACTTGACTATTCCTAAATGAAACCCTAATTTTTGTAATTATTCCTAAATTGAACTATAGTTATTTAATTATTCCTAAATTTAACCATAGTCCTTAACCAAACCCTAAATTGAGTCCTAATTCAAAAATTATAATTACAAAAACAAAAATAAATGAATACATAAAAATAATATATGAATTATAATTATACATTAAAATTAAACTAATAAATTCAATAAATATACAAAAAAACAAACAAAAAAACCAAGCAACTTACCTTCGCGACGGAGACGCTGGCAGAGGCAGCTCGACGGCGTTGGCTGCAGTGGCTCGACAGCGGCTGGCGAAGGGGCGACCTACGGACACGGCGGTGGTGGAGCTTCGAGCGAGTAGCGGCTGTGGAGAGTGGCGGCAAGTAGTGACCGGAGGCGGCCGACGAAGGCGGCGGCTCGACAGCAGGCGGCAGAGGTGTCTCAATTTTTTCCTTCTTTTTTTTCTTTCTTTATGTTCTGCTGCACGAATGGAGAACAGCGGGCTTGCCCGCTGGTTTTAATTAGGGGCAAAAATTCCGAGGGTATATAAGCCCCTCGGAAAACCGAGGGAATTAATCCACCTCGGTTTAAAAATATTTTATTTTTTAAAATTGAAAATTACGAGGGAATGATTTTCCCTCAGTTTAAAACCGAGGGAAAGGTGAGTCCCTTGGTTTCAAACCGAGGGAAAATCAATCCCTCGGTTTCATTTCAATTTTTTAAAAACTAAAAAAAAATCCAAAAAAATAGAAAACGCGTAGTTATCGATCGACGCCCAACCCTCGTGATTATAGGGCACCGAGACGCACCCCTCCCCGCCCGGTCGTAATTTCTTGGGTTTCATTTATTTTTTTTTTCTAATTCTTCTGTTTTTTCGAGTTTTTTTCTATTTTTCATTTAAAATCGAAAAAAAAAAAGAAAACGCGTACTCAACGATCGATGCCCGACCCTCGTGGTTCCATGATGCCGAGACGCACCCCTCCCCACCGCCGGTCGTAATTTCTTGGGTTTTGTTTATAATTTTTTTACTAATTTTTCCTTTTTTTGAGTTTTTTTCATTTTTTCTTTAAATCGAAAAAAAATAGAAAACGCGTACTAAACAATCGACGCCCGACCCTCGTGGTTCCACGACGCTGAGACGCACCCCTCGCCCCCTCGGCAAAATCACGACACTTCGTCGCTTCGCGTTTCCAATCGAAAGAGTTGATCGATCGGACCGTATCTTGTTGTCTGTCGAAATTACACGACATGTGTGGATACGCACGTGCTCGTTGATATTCTTCGATCGACGTTGGGTCAAAACCACCCCCACGTGCCTAAGATGATAGGATTTGTCTCATTTTTACGGTTTTTCTATTTTTATTTTTTTTAATAATTAAAAAAACCCGAGGGAATGGTGAATCCCTCGGTTTGAAACCGAGGGAAATCCATTCCCTCGGTTTTATTTCAATTTTTTAAAAATAAAAAAAATCCAAAAAAATAGAAACGCGTAGTTATTGATCGACGCCCAACCCTCGTGATTCTGGGGCGCTGAGACGCACCCCTCCCCGCCCGGTCGTAATTTCTTAGGTTTTGTTTATATTTTTTACTAATTTTTTTCAGTTTTTTCGAGTTTTTTTTTCATTTAAAATCGAAAAAAAAATTAGAAAACGCGTACTATACGATCGACGCCCGACCCTCGTGGTTCCACGACGGCGAGACACACCCTCCCCCGGTCGTAATTTCTTGGGTTTTGTTTATATTTTTTTACTAATTTTTCTATTTTTTTGAGTTTTTTTCCATTATTTTTCTATTACTTTTATTTTATAAATAATTGAATAAACCGAGGGTTTATATTTCCTTCGGTTTGAAACTGAGGGAAAAGTAAACCCTAGGTTTATTTTTCAATTTTTTAAAAATAAAAAATCGAGGGAATGTTTTTCCCTCGGTTTGAAACCGAGGGTTTCTCCGGTCCCTCGGTTTGATTACGAGGGAAAACACTCTCCTCGGTTTTTGTAATTTTTTAAAAATTAAATAATAAAATTTCAAGGGAAATTCTTTCCCCTCGGTTTTTCGAGGACTCTTTTCCCTCGTAAATCCTTCGATATTTCCTTCGGTGATTATGACAACAAATATTGGCGCCGTATTTTCGAGGGAAAATATTTTCCTCGGAAAAAATCGAGGGATATTGTACTCCCTCGATTTGTCTCTCGAAAATTCCGAGGGGACACATTTCCCTCGAATTTTCCCTCAGAAAATTGCTGTTTTTTTTGTAGTGTGATTAAATAAAAATTTCAATACAAGAATTTCATCACACATAATATCTATATTTATTATATAGTGAGAATCGGGTGCGATCATACATTGTAAACTCAAATGCATGGTATACATCCTCATGCGAATGCGTCATGTTTTTTGTTTCTTTGTGTTATGGTTAGTGCGTGTCTATATATGTTGATAAAGTAATTATCAAAATCAATAATTTGAAATATTGTTGTAATAGAATAAATATTAGTGTAAAAAACTATTATGTGATCATTCTTGATATTTAAACTTAATATTAATCCATCACTACATGTAAGTTTCGTTATTATTTTTCTCAAGGTGACGATTGATTATTCTTTTAATTTCGTTTCGTTTGATTAGAGAATAGTGAAAAATTATAGGGAGATAAAATTTTATTAATTAGATAATAATTAGATATAATCGGTATATTTCTTGGTAAATAACTAGATATAAAATTATTTAGTAAAAGAATTCAAATAGGCTATTGATAAAATGTTTTTGTGTAAAAACCCACTACTGTCGTAAATATATTCCACAATCATAAATTTAAAGAAAATCAACTTATCAAGGAGCCCACTATAGTACTTGCTTGCGGCCTTTCCATTGAGTTGTGTTTTATTTTCCAAACTTAGTATTGCACCGTGCATAAAAAAGCCACACAAAAAATACGGCTAGAATAAATAAAAAGCTACTAAGTGTTGGGTTTATCTATTATTCAATTAAATTAAAGTTGTCACACTATGAGTTATAAATAATCACGTGTGTAAATTTTGAAGGTCTATAATTTTAAAAATAAGCTCTCAGTTTTATGATATTGTTATCAATGTTAAACAACACTGACCAACAACATCAATCAGAGTAAAATAAAAATATGCAGCGGAAATAAAACTTAGAGAATACGGTAAATTAAATTCAGTCCACAAGTAAAAGTACTTGTGAACTTGGGTGTACAAACCCGAAAACTATATTACTTTCTTGTTTTCGATAATACAAAGTTATAAAGTAATATATGAAAACTAAAGTATCAAAACACATGATACTAAATACTTGTCGCCTAGATTGAAAAGCTCTTCTCCGTTAGTCACGCAACTTCGAAAAACTTGTTGATCTTGAACAATGGCTCCAAGTAGTCTTCGTCTTCTTTCCTTGTCGTGCGTCTTCTGCTTTGCGTCGTGCGTCTATTCTCAAAAATCCCGTGCGTCAAAAGTCAAATTCAAGTTTTAGGATTCTCTTGTCTTAAATAGACAATTCTAAAATCCTAAACTTGGTAAATAAGCAAAAACAAATTATAAACACAATTTAGGAAACTAATAAAGTCTTATACATAAATTAGGAAACAAATAAAGTTCTAAATCTAGTTTTCTAACTTATTTTGTGCCCAAGAAAGATAAATAATAAAAAATGAATTATTGCCAAGAATAAATTTCGAACTCAATTTGTTTGATGTAACTTTAAGTTTTGTTGTGTTGTTAATTTAAAATTGCAAGTCTTTGTATCACCTCATTTCCCTATCGTTATTGTGCCCACATTTTATTGAAAACCGTACACAATTTCTCACTAAGACATAAATGTGAAAATCTTCCTAATGTACATCAGCACTGCAATGTTATACTATTAATTAATTGAAATTTTATATGTATATAAATAAAATCTAAGTTTACTTTAAATCTAATTTATTAATTCTCAATTGAATTTTTTACATTCATTTTATTATAAGGGCTTAAAATTCAGTTATTTTCATACGCCTCAACCTATTTTAAAACTCATTTTTATGTTTATTTCATGTTATTCTATTTAAATAAATATTTGTTTCCTATTGTAGAGTATTTATTGTCTTGTTTTCTTCTTTCTTCGTTTTGCTCATGCAGAGTTGGTCATAATTAATTGATTATGTTGCCTATAAGTGACTAAAGGAATGATTTGGCAAATCCATAAGTTGGATAATTAACTAATTAATAGTAGTGAATTTAGTAGGTTGGAACCTTTCTTTTCCTTTTGAACTTCTACCTTAATTTAGTATAAGATCCACTTATTTTTATCTCTATATATGCTTCTGTTTGATTAAATTAATTATCGGCAGCAGCATCTTCTAGAAGACAAGTTGGTAAACAAGCCATTTTCATTTTCGTTGGAAAAACACGTACACGCACAAATTGTAAAATTGGTAGGGGTCAAAATTAAACTGCAAAATAACATTTAGTTGTATAACTTCTAAAATATAATATATTTTTGAGTTATCTTCGACCAATAGGATTTTCACACGTGGTGCAATTATACCGTGAAATTAGGTGCACTCAATAATTTATTTATAAATCGTCGCATATAATTAGTGTATATCTTCGAATGTAATTGGTACATATATATCATTACATATAATTTATGTATTTCATTACAAAATAACTGAAATACTAAATCTAAAATCTAAGATTTTATAATAAAAAAATAAAGCTTAAAATAGAAAAATAAACTCTAAAAATAAATAATTAAATCGTATAATGAAAAACTAAACACTAAAACTCTATATTTATGTCATATATTATCGCATATAACTGACATATATCTCTACAATAATAGATTTTATCGGGACCCTAAAATGAAAAATAAAACTTAAAATAAATTTTGTCAGGACCCTGAAATGAAAAAAATAATTCCTAAACTATATCATTGCGTATAATTAACATATATTATCACATATAACTGGACAATAATAAATTTTAATAAATTTTTAAAATGTGCAACTAGCAAATAAATTGTGAATAGCTAAAATCTGTGTAGCATTCGAAATTTCTAAACCCAAAAAAGTGGCCCCACTTATGTTAAATGTGGGGATGAATTGAGACCTCAAAAGGTTGTACATGAAATGTTGAAATTTCTTGGTCTCAAAAAGCTGGCAAACCATTTTCGTTGATTAATAGTATGTAATGTTTCACACTCAATTCGTTTTATTTAAATTTTATATAGATAATGATTTATACTTTTCACTTTGGACTCAAACCCCTTGTTAGAATAGTCGTTCATGTGTTCGCTTTCATAATTTATTTTATGCTAAGAAATTTGATCCTCTCTGGACTTTATATTCTTTGATGAGAATTTAGGTCATGACGTTGAAATAAAAATGAGTATAATAATTAAGTATCTGCCAATTATCCAAAATGTTTTATTGGTGAAAAGTTGTCATCATTGTTGACTACGAGGCCTGAGTTCCGTACGCATCCGTGCGAGTAACAAATTGAAAACTAATCAACTAATCTTTCAAATTTATTAGTAGAGTAGTTTATGACATGTGATTAATAAAAAGCTATTTTAATACTAAGATTGAATTTATTGAAAAAATAAATATAAAAAATATTTGTGATAATTATATTTTATATTTAAAATAAAAGATTCAAGTGATATATTCTAATGACACCTTCTATATTTTAATTTATTTATTAATTATTAAATAGTTTTTTATTTTAATGTTCAGATCAAACTCATTAATAATTTTATTTACATATTAATAAAAATTCACATGATGTCAGGTTCTAAATCCGTGTCTAATATCTATTTATTAATTATTATTATTAAATTATTTTATATTTTAATATTTAGATTAAATTTATTAATAATTATTAGTTACGTACTTTTAAAAATTCAAAAGATATTGTATTTTATCGGTGTCTAATTAATATTAATTAATTAATAATAATAATAATATAATTTGATATCATCGTTGCTAATATTTAGTTACATACTTATATTATTACAAATAGCTCTAAATTAATTATACAGAATATTTAAATCTCCAAAATAAAATTATTTTAACTTTTATGATATATACAACTTATATAATTATTTTCATAATTTTTTTTATATATGAATTATTTATATTTTTATATTAGGATAATAAAAGAAAAGTACTAAATTGAATAAAAGAGAATATTGAATAGGCAAAATATAATAAAGTAGATAAATTAAATTAGACAAGATATAATAAATTTTTTTTATTAAATTAGGTAGTTATTAGACTCGAATAACACATGAGCAATCGAAGAAACATAATTTTTTATTTGTCAAACAAGTATACGAAGCAGATACATAGGTTTGGAAGATTTTGCATTAATATGTATGAGTGATGCGTGATAGGTAAATACTTGATTATTCCTATTGAAAAAACTTCAAATAAACTCAAAGTACTGACCTAAGTTGCACTGATACGGACACGGGACACGATACGACTCGGACACGAGAACACGCTTATTTTTAAAAATATAGGACATGACACGGCTCGAACACGTTTATAATATAAATAATTATTAATATATTTATTTCCTATAAATATTAAATTATAATAATTTTTATTTCTAATAAATAATCTAAAATAATTACAAACTCATTCACAATAATTTATAAAACCCCAAATAAAATAAAAAATGATATTAAATTAAAAAATTAAAAAAAAATAAAATTTTTGATTTTTTTAAAATGAAAAAACGTGTTGGGTCCGTGTCCGAGCCGTGTCCCCTGTCAAAAATTCAAAAAAAAAAAGGGAAAAAATAGGACACGTGTCCGACACGTGTCAGGCGCGTGTCCACGTCCCCGGAGTGTCCGACTCGTCCCGGGGGTCAAAATGAAGTGTCCGTGCATCATAGCTTATGACATTACAAGTGTTAATTTCCATTTGAAATAAAAACCAAAAATTTCTTTTTGAAAAGTGTCGCTCTTATGGTATTTTTGGTTGAGCTTACTTAATAAGTTGATAGCTGATAGCTGATTGGTAAATTAATTGATTGAATTAGCTGATTAGAGGTTAATAAATCAATATATGCATAATTGAGAGATATAAAAAATAATATACATAAATATAAGAAAATTTTAATAATAAATAAATAAATTTAGAATAATAAATAAGGACTTCCTAAAAGAGTTTTAAAAATTAAGAATAAAATATAAATAATGACGCCAAAATAAATATATTGATAAATAAAAAGATTCATTATGTGTAGCTATAATATTTATGTAGAACTATCAAATAAAACGTTAGTATATATAAATTTTTTTTTGTAAATTTAGAATAGTAAATAAAGACTTTTTAAAAATAATAATAATAATAAACAATGATACCAAAACAATTACTTTGATGATAAACATTTCATTATATCTAAAACTATAAAATATTATATTTTTATATATTATAAAGAAAAATTATAAAAAAAAAAAATTCTTTCAATCAACTATCAGTTGATCAGCAGCTTTAATACATCTTCTAAAATACGTAATAATAAAAAAAATTCAACATGATTCAAAGTAGAAGTTTGTTCCATAATTTCCTGCATCTGTCCATTAATATTGAAGAGTCAACAGCATAGTACATTGAAAAGAAAATATCTATTCCCATTATTCAAATTGCTCAACCTCGTTTTTTTTTTTTTTTCTTTCTTTTAGGATACGTAAATACATGAAATAACGACCGAGTTATCAATTAGTTCAGTACAATCATAAAAAGAGTAATTGCTTGTGTTCATAAATAATAATGAGCAGTTCTCTTGTATGATTGTGAACAGATTTTTTTTTATTATTATTATTGTTACATTTTTAATAGTAGAAGTGTTATTTAAAAAAAATTACTTTATATATTATTTAAATATTTAAATAAGTTAAAAATAATATAGTCACATTTTTTATTTTAATATTATCATTTTAGGTTCTAAAAGTATTTCTTTGAATAAAAAGATATCAGGTTTTTTTTACAAGTATCACTTAGGGCTTAATTTGTATCTTAAATAAAACTTATCAATTATTTTTTGAAAACTGTCACTCTCACCTTAAATGTATCACCTTACAATTTGTATTTTCTTTAATACTGTCATTTTGCCTCTTTACATCTTAAATAAAAAATTATCATATTTTCTTTGACAAATATTACTTGCGGTCTTTAGAGTATTAATTTGCATCTTGTATAAAATCATCAAAGTTCGAAGGTTCGAAAAGGTGTTATCTTATTTATTATATTGCGACAAGAAGTAAAAAAAATGTATATTTAACAAAAATTTGTTAAGGTTATTTTGTAGTTAGCAAAATACTGATGATCTATACAAAATAAACGCACTATTTACAGTCTTATGTAATATGATCATATTTTTCAAATCAGAAGTTATATTTTTAATGTAAAAATCATAATTTTCAAAACAACTATTCACATTGTTTTTTGAAAATATGAATTTCACAACTAAAAAATAATAATATTTTACTGTAAAAGTATGATTGTTTTGTGAAACCATCTTCATAAGACGCTCTACCAATAGTTTTTGTGAAATATTAACCTTTTGATCATTTTGATGAAATTTTGTTTTATTTTGCTAAAAAAACATATTAACCATCCAAAAGGCTTGTGCATAAGTGGACAAGAAAAATTATCTTTTTACATGCTTATGCACTAGGTGGAGCGTTTTCCCTACGCCTCGCACTTAGGTGGCGTCTTTTAGATACTATTTAAATGTATCATTTTGCAATTTGCATCTTAAATTATAATATATTAATTTTATTATTATGTTTATAATATATATAATTGATATTTTTATAGGTAAACGATAAACAAAATAAATTTGTCACAATAATTAAATTGCTTGTAACAGTCACATACAAGTCTTTGTTTGAAGTTTTTTTTTCTCATAATATATTTTTTGAAATTTTAAAAATATTCACACGCAAATTCATTTTTCCATATAGATCAAAGAACTTGATATACATTTATAATTAGTCTATTTTCATAAATAATTAAATAACAGTAGTTAGTTGTTTTTGCAATTTATAAATATGTAATTGAAGAATATGATGAAATGAATTAGTCTATTTTCTCCCTCTAGTCTCTATATCTTTTTTTTTATTTTAAATATTTGTTATATATTTCAGTTAAAGTTCAATTATATTTACAATAATAATTATATTATATATTAAATTAAAATAATAACATAATCAGACAAAAGCAAATAAAATTAGAAAAATAAGTTATATATTATTTAAAAAATACTTATTATACATATATGTGTTTGTGTGCGCGCGCATATATTTATATTTATATTATAATATAAATATACGTTATTATTAAAATATTGTATTATATATTTTATACGAAAATTATAGTATGTTTTATAATTCTCAGAACTAATTTCCGTCTCTTTACAATTATTTTTCCCTCCTCTCTTGGAAAAAGGACAAACAAACATTCTCATCTTCTTTAACAAAACAATTAAATAAAATAATACTATGATTTAGATGAATACAAAAATTAAATAAATATAATGAGAAAAATCTAATCCCGCTGACTATTCTAGATTCTGATCCAAGGGCCACAAAGACATGCACCCCATCCTATGGTCTTGTCGTTTTGTGGAACCTGCCAAAAGCACATTAAAAGACATACAAGACCACTACCTTGTCTTTGTCCTCCTTCATTATCATACACAAAACTAGAAAACATGCATCTACACATATATATTTAATAATATCTTTATTTATATGTACACAAGTTGCGGTAAGAACAGATTGACTCTTTTTGGTTTGAGGAGCAAGAAAGAAAGAAAGTTAGAAAAGTCAACCCACGAAAATTTTTTTGAAAAAAAAAAAATATATATATATATATATAATATAGTTTCTGGCCAGCTTCTCGTGAAGCCAAACCCAACAAACATAAAAAGAATTCACATTTGTACAAGAGTCATCAATAGGCTTATCTGTCTCCTACTCTCATTTTTCTTCAACTTGTTCACACCTTCTAACTAGATTTAATTAATTCTATGATTATTATTATTATTTTCATTTTGTGAGGTGAAGAAAATAAGAAAGTTTTGGTTGATGGGTTCTTGTTGCAGTGTTCGAATAAGGGCGGATCATAGTCCTCGTCGAGATGGTTAGTTACCTCTGATTTTGTTATCTATTTATTTATTTATGCAACATAGAGAATTGAATGGATAAATTAAGTAATTTTGATCACTATATTGATTGCCTATGTCAACATTTTTTTTTTTTAATTATGACTTGCCCTGTTTATAGGCCTTAGTTTCGATGGAAGAGAGACGAGCAGCAGGCGGTCGTCTTCTTCGTTGGTGCCATTGACACCTCGGAACGAGGGCGATATATTGGATAACTCGACAAATTTGAAGAGCTTTGGATTTAATGATCTCCGGATAGCCACACGGAACTTTCGGCCGGACAGTGTTCTAGGAGAAGGCGGTTTCGGGTGTGTTTTCAAGGGTTGGATCGACGAGCATTCGTTTAAAGCCGCCAAGCCGGGGACCGGAATGGTTATTGCCGTTAAAAGGTTGAACCAAGAAGGTTTGCAAGGTCACAAGGAGTGGTTGGTGAGTTATAATTAATCCAACAATGCGATTTTTGCAGTTTACCCGATATGGACAATTTTACCCCTACAAATATCTACATTTTATGTATTCATTATCTACCGGATAATGTTACTTGGGTTTAGTATGTTTTTCATTTGGGAAAATGGGAATGAATTTTGAGTTTTTTTGTTTTTTTAATTATTGGTATAGGATGAAAATGTGATTGAAAATATCTGACTTGTTAATTTCAATTTTCAGACTGAAATCACTTATTTGGGGCAGCTATACCATCCTAATCTAGTGAAGTTGATTGGTTATTGCTTAGAGGACGAACACAGGCTTCTCGTTTACGAGTTCATGCCTCGTGGCAGCTTGGAGAATCATCTATTCAGGAGTAAGTTGTGCTGATCTTGTTGTTAAATAAAAAAATATAAAATCTGCACATACTGAATCAAGTAAGATATTGGATGATTTAAAATCGCGATATATAACTTTGGCATCGGGGCTGTGAAGGTAAGCAAGTCCTTTTGCTGCTCCGAGAGCAACCTTCATACGTAGCTTCCAAGACAACGGCTGGAAATATGATGTCCCTATAATTCAAACACATAATATTCAATAAGCTAATTCATAAGCATAATTATTTTATTTTTCTTATTTAAAAAAAAAAAAAAAAA
>BMAC01000720.1:0-24219 GCA_014905375.1 Phtheirospermum japonicum
GGGCATAATTTCCCATCAGGATACTAGAATCCTGACCGCAAAAATACTGGCGGCCATTATCCGTCAGGAGGCCGTCAGTATTTCATATACTGACGGAATCCTGACGGATTTGGCCGTCAGTATCGCCGGGTTTTTTTGTAGTGTTATTTACTACGAATTTGAATTTTGAGTTTTGAATTTTGTCAGATGGGATCTTGAGATTAGAATAGATTAATTACTATGGATCTGAATTTTGAACTTTGTCAGTTGACAGCAGATGGAAACTAATATATTGGGTAAAAATATAGAATTTGGATATTAATTTTTTGGACTTGCAATAATAATACGCCAAAAAAATACATAGGTAGCAAATTTTTAGTCTATAAATTAGATTTTTGTCGTAAATTTAATCCAATTTTTGCTGAAAATTGGATTCTTGTCAGAAAATTGCATCTAACCACAAATTTTGGCTAAATGCTTAATAAAAACTTTAATTATTCGACTAAATATTCTAATACTTCGATTTTGACCGGTAATCTTTTAGTCAAAATTTCCAAAATTGAAGTAACTATGCAATAATAATTTAATTAGTAAACTAAATTTGGCCCTCATTATTAGTAAATCATTTTTATCAGGTTCATAAAGTTAATGAAAAAATTCTACATTATTATTAATTTAATTAAAAAATCTGAATTTCAAGCCTCAATCACAATTTGAACCTGTGGACAAAATCTTTTCATGCAAAAAATATATTAGACAATTGTGGATGATCATGCGTCTGACTTGAAAATGAATAACAGAACAAGGTTATGATTGTTACCTGATAGCGAGATGGAGTTTCATAAATTCATCCCATGAATTGTTGTTTTATATAAAATAGTACAAGTTCGTGGATTTCTTACAACAAATCTTCAAAATATCGTTCCACGTTCCAAAGACTTTTTTTCACCAAGACCAAAATTACATATATTTGTTCTGTGCCAAATTAGTCGATTATGAGGTCAGCAACTACATGATGACGGAATAATCCATGGGATCCATACGGTACCTGATGGGTGCTAACATATTCGGTCCGTCAGTATTCATAGGTAGGTCTAGCCTAGCCTGCGCGATCGACCCACAACTCGCCACTCAAACCAGCCTTCATCGATTAAAATCTCATATATAGTGGTACGACCTAAATGAGTAGATGGCTCCCACGTGGCCTGGACAAAGATTGGTTGGGACGAACTGGAATACGTGACCTGAGCAGAACAAAGTTGAGGGTCACAACTTGATTAATACTCTCCTGACCATAATTGGAGGTCTTGGTTAAGGATTTAAGAGGTCGGGTCAAGAATTGAGAAGACATGAACTAACTTGTGTTACGGAGGGAAGTTTCCAGGTCAGGTCGGCCCATATAACGGCCCAAAATTCGCGGGTTTGTTTTCGAGATCTCGAAGAAGGCCCCACTGGGCAGAACTGACCTGTGTTCTGGAGGGAAGCTTCCAGGTCAGGTCGGCCCATATAGCGGCCCAAGATTCGCGGGTTCTCTATTTCCGAGATCCCGGAAAGGGACCCCACTGGGCAAAAACTATAAATATCTCAGTCTCAAGGCTGAGGAATGTATGATTTTCCCAGCATTCTTCTCTTGTTTTATATTATTCCGATCAAAAACGCTTACTGACTTAAGTATCGGAGAGGTTTCCACCGAAAAACCTAATACGGTGGTCCTTTCTAACGTGTTTTTGTGTAAAGCAGGTCAGGAAATTCTCAGGTGATGGAGCAAGCCTTTGGCGTGGCCACTTTTCTGAGCGAAATAATTGGCGTCGTCTGTGGGAAATCACAAAGCTAAGACGTGAGGTACGACATGGCATCAGATGAGATTCGGCGAAATTTCGTGGCGGAGCTGAGTGGCACGCAAAGCTCTTCCACACCGACGGGTGCGCCATCAGCAGCGGAACCATCAGCAGCGGCCAGACCGGGCGCAGCACAACCCCCTCCTGATAGAATCGCGCAAGCTGACGGGGGATTACTGAACGAATCCTTCTTCAGGCAATTATCCGATCTCATTGGTAAGGCGGTGGAGGTAGCCGTGAACAGGAAATTTGTTGAGTTCTCGACTCCCCCTTCTAAGACGGCTCAGCCACCGGAGATGGAACCGCCATGAGCAAATCAACGCACTGTGAGAAATCCGCTCCGTGAAGAGGAAGAGAGTCTCTCCGCTTCTGAAAGCGAGACGTCGAGCAAAACCAGTCCAGACCTCACCGAGCAGATGCAAAATCTGCAGAAAGAGGTTAGCGAGTTCAAAAGAAAGATGGCAGGCGCGAGCACCGGACCAGTACGAAGGGGAACCCCATTTACAGAGGCGGTCATGCGTGACGACTTGCAAGCCTCCTATCGGTCAATGGGCTTCGAGTATAGCGGGACGACAGGCCCGTGGGACCACCTGAGTCGGTTTGAAATAGCATCTACCTTGCACAAGTTCTCTGACTCAGTCATGTGCAGGGTATTTCCGACGACCTTTACAAAGTCAACCCAGTTTGGTTTAGCCAACTGCCCCCACGCTCTATAAGAAGTTTCGATGAGTTCAGCTCGGCATTCTTGCACCAATTTACCAGCTGGAAGAAATATCAGAAAATGCCGCTAGAGTTATTCAGTTTAAAACAAAGGGAAAACGAGGGCCTGCGGGCGTACATTAAGAGGTTCACAAACGCTAAGCTATAAGTGCCATCGGCGTCTGAGGAGATCCTGGTTAATGCTCTAGCCCAGGGACTCAGAAGTGGAGAGTTCTTTCAGTCATTGGTTGTGCAACCTGCATTAAAGTTTGGTGAGCTCCTGGAGAGAGCAGAAAAATATATTCATCTAGAAGAAGCCTTGAAGATCAAGGAAGAAGAAGAGAAGAAAAGAGACCGACCTGATCGAGAGGAAAGGATGCCGATGAAAAAGCCCAGGCCTGATCTAGTCGGGGGACGACCCCATTTTGACAGATACACACCCCTGGATACACCTCAGGGGGAGATTCTGCAAGAAATAGAGCGGCACCCTGATCTCAAATGGCCTAAAACTTATTCTCAGAAGCCGCAAAAAGAAAGATCTGGCCGATTCTGCCGATACCATAACGAGTACGGTCATGACACAGATCAGTGCACCCACCTGAAAGATGAACTAGAGAGGCTGGTGCAAGCGGGAAACCTCAAAGAGTATGTACAGATGAGAAGGGAGGAGTCCAGGTCTGACTCTCGCAAGAGAGACCGACCCCAAGGAAACAAGCGTGATTCGGACAGTGGATGAAGCAGTGGGAGAAGGAATGATCTGACTCAAGAGGTACAAGGTTAAATCTTAATAATCACAGGGGGGAATGGGATGAGCATTCCAGGCAAACCCAGAATAACTATGTTCGTGCTGCGAAAGATCTGGCGAGGAAGGCGAGTGAGGTCGGGCAGTTAACGCCAAGCCCAAACATATGTTTTGGGTCAGAGGATGAGAATGGCATTCTGGCCCCTCACATGGATGCCCTGGTTATTACAGCCACCATCGCCAATTACACTGTAAGACGAATATTTGTAGATACGGGTAGCTCGGCCGATATCATATTTTATGACTGTTTTCGATAGCTGAACCTAAGCATGGATCTGGAGGAAGTCACCACGTAACTAGTCGGCTTCGCAGGAGGAGCTCTAAAACCATTAGGAGTGGTAAATCTCTTGATGACACTAGGAGATGGACCATTCAGGCAGACCAGGTCGGTACGTTTTTTGGTAGTAGACGCACCTTCCTCGTACAATGTCATGCTTAGACGGCCATAACTAAGCCAATTTCAAGCTGTAATCTTTGTTTACCACATGAAGTTGAAATTCCCTGCCCAGGACGGGGTAGGAGAGGTTCATGGTGATCAGTACATGACGAGGCGCACATACGTGGATAGTATTCGGCGCAGTGAGGAAGATGGAAGGTGTAAAAGGGCAAAGGTGGACAACACCAGACCTGACCTGCCTCAGGAAGAGGAGAATCTGATGACGGTTGAAGTAGTACCGGGGGATAACAGTCGCGTCCTCCGCATAGGGACGACCCTCAGTCCTGAGGTGTTAGTGGATTTAGTTACCCTCCTTAGAAATAGCGTTGACATTTTTACCTGGTCTCCCCAGGATCTTGTCAGAATATACCCATCGGTGGCCGAGCACCACCTCAACATTAGTCCGACGATGAAACCAGTAAAGCAGAGAAAGCGTAACTTTGGACCGGAAAAAGAAGCTATCATCGAAGCAGAGGTGGACAAGCTGCTTAAGGCTGGGCACATTCGAGAGATACAATTCCCAGAATGGCTCTCAAACGCAATCTTGGTGCCAAAAATGGAAGAGGACTGGAGAATGTGCATAGACTTCCGTGATCTCAATAAAGCTTGCCCCAAAGACCATTATCTACTACCAAGGATAGACCAGCTGGTCGACTCCACATCAGGCTGTGAGCTGCTAAGTATGATGGATGCCTCGCAGGGCTACCACCAGATCAGGTTAGCCAGAGAAGACCAAAAGTGAGTCAGTTTCATAACTCCAAAAGGGACTTATTGCTATGTGATCATGCCGTTCAGGCAAAAAAATGCGGGTGCCACGTACCAGCGGCTAATAGATAAAATGTTCAAAGACCAGCTCAAGCGCAAAATGAGAGTCTATGTAGATGATATGTTAGTGAAAAGTGTGAAGGCATCTTCGCATGTGGGTGATCTGAGAGAAACTTTTGACACGCTAAGAAAGTATAAAATGAAGCTCAACCCCAAAAAGTGCAAGTTCGGGGTAAGAGCTAGAAAATTCTTGGGATACATGGTTACTGAGAAAGGGATAGAGGCAAACCCAGAGAAGATTAAGGCTATCATGGATATGCAGCCCCCGAGAAATGTCAAAGAAATGCAACACTTGGCTGGATAAATAGCAGCACTGAGCAGGTTCGTTTCACGCTCAGCGGAGAAGAGCTTTCATTTTTCCAAGATTTACGGAAAAGAGCCCCATTCCAGTGGGACGAGAAATGCCAAGACGCATTTCAGAAGCTAAAGGAATACCTGGTCGGGATGTCGTTGCTTACCAAGCCTGTCCAGGGGGGGCCCTTGATTTTGTATTTATCTGTGGGAAAGCAAGCGGTCATCACGGTCCTGATTAGGGAAGAAGGAAAGATGCAGAGGCCACTATATTATTGGATCAAGATTTTGCATGATGCCGAGCTGCGGTACGTCGAAGCGGAACGAGCCATGCTAGCTCTGGTCGGAATGGCTCGCAAACTCTTCCCCTATTTCCTTTCACATAGCGTAGTGGTCAGAACTAATTTACCACTGAAGGTTATCATGGATAAGCCGGAGGCTTCGGGGCGCTTGGTAAAATGGATAATCGAGCTCAGTGAGTTTGATATTGGTTTCGGGGCGCGAACGACAATCAAAGATTAGGATCTAGTTGATTTCATGCAAGAGATGACCATCTCTCTCGAAGGAGCAAAGGAATGGGCAATTTACAATGACAGTTTTGTAGGCAACCTTGGTTGTGGTGCGGGGATAGTGCTAACAGACCCGGAGGGAGTAACTACGAAATATGCGGTACGCATGAACTACCCCTTATCTAATAATGCAGTAAAGTACGAACCCCTCTGCTGAGAGGAATCAATATGGCACAAGAGCTGGGAGAAGATCGGGTATGTGCGCGGGTAGATTCGCAACTCATATGTAAATAGATCAGGGGGGATTTGAAACCAGGGAAGAGAATCTACAGAAACATTTGACTCGGTTTTGTGAACTAGCTAGCAGTATGAACTCTTTGACAGTCAATCAAGTTCCCAGAGGGGAGAATGACCGAGCTGATTACTTGGCTAAGATTGCCAGTTCAGCCACAAATTGCCAGGAAAGAGTGATTACGCTTCTGATGGCCTACCGAGAATTTGGAGAAGAAGAGTTACACGCCTTGGAGGAAGGGACAGATTGGCATTGCCCGATCAAGATGTACTTGGAGAAAGGAGATCTATCGGATAGCAAGAAAGAAGCAGCAAAAGTTAGGCTTAGGTCGTCCCGATTTTGCTTAATAAAAGGAGATCTGTTTAGGAGAGGATTCGGGCAGCCTCTTTTACGATGTGTAAGCCAGCAAGAGGGTTCTCACCTTCTCAAAGAAATCCATGAGGGTTGTTGCGGCAATCACATGGGAGCTAGGACCTTGTCCAGCAAGATAATGAGAGTCGACTACTTTTGGCCATTACTGAGGAAAAAGGCTGAGGACTTTGTTAAGAGATGTGACAGATGTCAGAGGATATCCCCCTTAACACACTGACCAGCAGAGGAACTCATGACGATGAGCTCTCCTTGTTGATTAGAGTAGATTTGTCCTTTTTTTTATTAGTATTTTAGTACGTTTTTCTATTTGTTTTTGGTATAAGTTGGACGATTTAAGCATAATTCCGTATTTTTATAGTTCTAACTTATTTTACCGTGTTTTATTCGTAATTGATGCAAATAGGTGATTTCGTTGTTTTCACCTTACAGCTAAGTAACCGGAAGAGTTCAGCGCGTAATAGACGAAGTTCGATGTTCAAGAATAGGAGAACGAGCTTTCCAGCGAAACGAGTAGCAAAAGATAGAGAGAGATGGAGGCAGACGCGCAGTCGCGTCGACTGACGCGACCATCGACGCTACGTCGACGCGAGCCATGATCCGCGTCAGTCGATGCAGCATCGACGAACTGTCGACGCAACTTGCTGAAGCGTCGATGTCGACGCACCGATGTCGACGCAACTTGCTGAAACGTCGATGTCGACGCACCCACCCAGCCGACGCGCACGCCCAGGCAGCATCGACGCCGAGTACCAGCGCGCGTCAGTCGACGCTACGTCGACGCACCGTCGACGCGATGGCCCAGAATTCGGATTTTAGGGTTTCTTATGCGCCAAGTCATGCAAAATATATATAAACCCTCATTATTTCGGATTTTAAGAGGAGACACGACCCCCTAGGGTATTTTAGCTTATAATAACAATAATCCCACATCTCATAACGAGATTTGAAGACGGAGATCAAGGATCGAAGAACAACGKTTCCAAAACATRGAARTCGTGTTCGGGATTCATTCTRCGCCCAAGATCAACGTTCAAACTCRYGAATAGCRYGAGCTTTTTACTGATTTTCGTAGTTAKAATAAGTACTCTAAACTCTTAGTTAAARTCGTAGTTAATTGRTTAGTTAATTTCTTAGTTAATTCTAGTCTTGATAATTAMTTTAATCGRTTTTATGCTTGGATATTGGATATTGGTTAATTTAGTTTACTTATGCGATTGATTTATGRTTAATTATTCGTTCTTAGATTCGTATGATGCGATTGCTTAAGGGTAGTTATTATATTTATGCTTTAGATTCATTGCTATTGATTCCTAGTTCTTGAGTTCAAGTAGTTTAATTATCGCTCGTAGTTGATAATTTAGTTAGAATAATTWGTTTAAWTAGRCTTAMTTTACTTATTGCTTTAGTTTATAATGATCAACTCAATCTCTTTTAAAACCCCAAATGTACATGTATTTTACTTTAGTTCGTAAATTGAGAAAAACATCCGAAGGACCGAACAGTTGTTTCCTCGAGAGATACAACTTGAGTCAAACTCATCACCCTACAGTTACCTCGTACTCTTGCGAGCAAACTGACGTGTTTTCAATTAATTTATTAAAAAGGGGTGCACAAAAGTTTGAGTCAAAATTTTGGCGCCGTTGCCGGGGAAGCAACGAGTAGGAATTAAAGATGTTTTTCATTTTATTTTTTTTTTTGATTTATTAGTTTATTTTTATTTATTTTTTTACTTGGTCTTTTCCATTTGGTACGTTGATGTATTTTTGAGTTTATGCAAGGAAGGCGATCACTTCAATGCGACCTTGTACCATTCATTGACAACATCCATCGTTCAAATCCACCGAGACCAAGACCCATTTTTATTCCCGAGGATGATTCCTCTACAGCAACTGATTTTGCTTGTGATCAAGCTTCCGACATTATGTTAGAATCAGATTCGATTCGAAACGGCGATTCACCACCGAGATCACCACCACGCCCCATTATTGCGAGACAAGATGCGGGGAGAAACGAAGGAGTCGACCAGTAGAAAAACGTGATCGGTCACCAACCCAACATGGCGAATGTGAGGCACAACGAAGAHATGAACAACAATGCTATTCGCCAACACAACATCGAGAACGTGGCAATTAGGAACGAAGATTTTCTGCAGCATAACGCGTATGCTAACAATCAAGGGCACGTGAATGATTGGTTGGAGAATCAAGATCATGGTTACGAGCAAAATAATTTCGGGAGGAGATACGAGCGTGAGCACCATTACGCGCATGACGACCACTACGCGAGAGCTAATGACCGAGTTAGGGAACCAAGGGGAGATCGAGCGCCTCGACAACGAGATTTGGCACGCCCAAAGGTTGTGCTTTATGGGTCTGCTATTGTACTTGGCCCGACTACAAGGGAAGTAGAGATTAAACCGCATCAAATTAATTTGCTTCCAACTTTTCACGGAAATGCCCACGAAGACCCTTTAGCATTTTTGAACTACTTTATCGATGAAGTGGGAAGATTTGTAGGTCATGGCCTAAACCGGGAAGAGATGCAAATGATTTGTTTCCCTCATAGCATGAAAGACAAGGCAAAGACATGGTTACTGTCCTTAGAACCAAGGTCATTAACTGATTGGGAGATGATAAGCGAGAAGTTACTAAATCAATACTATTCGGCACAAACAACGGGGCAAATTCGGAGGCAGATTGCTAACTTCGAACAAGTGGAGGGAGAATTATTTCATGAAATATGGGAGCATTACAAATCACTTTTACAAGCATGCCCCCATCATAGCTATTCCCCCGAGATAATTAATCAGTTTTTCTTTGATGGTTTGTCGCCCATGGGGAAAAGTCAAGTTGAAATAGCAGCAGGAGGAGATTTTGGTGATTTAACGGCCCGCGAGGCAAAATGAGTATTGGAGAAACTGAGTGAAAAGTCTAGATAAACCAACTCTCGGCCTCGTAAATTGAAGGTTAATGAGATTTCCATCCCTGATCCTGACTTAGATGATGGAAAATTAGTCAAAGCAAAGTGCGAAGAGATATTTGAGGAGAAATTGGCAGCTTGGAAGGCCGAGCGGGCAAGCAAGGCCTCTTCGAAGAAGACTAATGCGATGTGTCACCAATGCGGATCCCCTGAACATTTAGCCGATATGTGCCCGTTCAACAACGAACAACGAGGGGACGTCAACGCCATCCAGCACTATTTGAATCAACAACATTCGGGGCAAAGACCACCACACATGCTACAGCTCAGTCAACTGATCAACTTTTAGTCTGGCAACAGAACCAAGTTGCCGAAACTATTCGGAANGGGCATAATTTCCCATCAGGATACTAGAATCCTGACCGCAAAAATACTGGCGGCCATTATCCGTCAGGAGGCCGTCAGTATTTCATATACTGACGGAATCCTGACGGATTTGGCCGTCAGTATCGCCGGGTTTTTTTGTAGTGTTATTTACTACGAATTTGAATTTTGAGTTTTGAATTTTGTCAGATGGGATCTTGAGATTAGAATAGATTAATTACTATGGATCTGAATTTTGAACTTTGTCAGTTGACAGCAGATGGAAACTAATATATTGGGTAAAAATATAGAATTTGGATATTAATTTTTTGGACTTGCAATAATAATACGCCAAAAAAATACATAGGTAGCAAATTTTTAGTCTATAAATTAGATTTTTGTCGTAAATTTAATCCAATTTTTGCTGAAAATTGGATTCTTGTCAGAAAATTGCATCTAACCACAAATTTTGGCTAAATGCTTAATAAAAACTTTAATTATTCGACTAAATATTCTAATACTTCGATTTTGACCGGTAATCTTTTAGTCAAAATTTCCAAAATTGAAGTAACTATGCAATAATAATTTAATTAGTAAACTAAATTTGGCCCTCATTATTAGTAAATCATTTTTATCAGGTTCATAAAGTTAATGAAAAAATTCTACATTATTATTAATTTAATTAAAAAATCTGAATTTCAAGCCTCAATCACAATTTGAACCTGTGGACAAAATCTTTTCATGCAAAAAATATATTAGACAATTGTGGATGATCATGCGTCTGACTTGAAAATGAATAACAGAACAAGGTTATGATTGTTACCTGATAGCGAGATGGAGTTTCATAAATTCAT
Source organism: Phtheirospermum japonicum (assembly GCA_014905375.1). Taxonomy (NCBI): domain Eukaryota; kingdom Viridiplantae; phylum Streptophyta; class Magnoliopsida; order Lamiales; family Orobanchaceae; genus Phtheirospermum; species Phtheirospermum japonicum. The sequence continues at coordinate 10,180 of BMAC01000720.1, forward strand.
CCCATGAATTGTTGTTTTATATAAAATAGTACAAGTTCGTGGATTTCTTACAACAAATCTTCAAAATATCGTTCCACGTTCCAAAGACTTTTTTTCACCAAGACCAAAATTACATATATTTGTTCTGTGCCAAATTAGTCGATTATGAGGTCAGCAACTACATGATGACGGAATAATCCATGGGATCCATACGGTACCTGATGGGTGCTAACATATTCGGTCCGTCAGTATTCATAGGTAGGTCTAGCCTAGCCTGCGCGATCGACCCACAACTCGCCACTCAAACCAGCCTTCATCGATTAAAATCTCATATATAGTGGTACGACCTAAATGAGTAGATGGCTCCCACGTGGCCTGGACAAAGATTGGTTGGGACGAACTGGAATACGTGACCTGAGCAGAACAAAGTTGAGGGTCACAACTTGATTAATACTCTCCTGACCATAATTGGAGGTCTTGGTTAAGGATTTAAGAGGTCGGGTCAAGAATTGAGAAGACATGAACTAACTTGTGTTACGGAGGGAAGTTTCCAGGTCAGGTCGGCCCATATAACGGCCCAAAATTCGCGGGTTTGTTTTCGAGATCTCGAAGAAGGCCCCACTGGGCAGAACTGACCTGTGTTCTGGAGGGAAGCTTCCAGGTCAGGTCGGCCCATATAGCGGCCCAAGATTCGCGGGTTCTCTATTTCCGAGATCCCGGAAAGGGACCCCACTGGGCAAAAACTATAAATATCTCAGTCTCAAGGCTGAGGAATGTATGATTTTCCCAGCATTCTTCTCTTGTTTTATATTATTCCGATCAAAAACGCTTACTGACTTAAGTATCGGAGAGGTTTCCACCGAAAAACCTAATACGGTGGTCCTTTCTAACGTGTTTTTGTGTAAAGCAGGTCAGGAAATTCTCAGGTGATGGAGCAAGCCTTTGGCGTGGCCACTTTTCTGAGCGAAATAATTGGCGTCGTCTGTGGGAAATCACAAAGCTAAGACGTGAGGTACGACATGGCATCAGATGAGATTCGGCGAAATTTCGTGGCGGAGCTGAGTGGCACGCAAAGCTCTTCCACACCGACGGGTGCGCCATCAGCAGCGGAACCATCAGCAGCGGCCAGACCGGGCGCAGCACAACCCCCTCCTGATAGAATCGCGCAAGCTGACGGGGGATTACTGAACGAATCCTTCTTCAGGCAATTATCCGATCTCATTGGTAAGGCGGTGGAGGTAGCCGTGAACAGGAAATTTGTTGAGTTCTCGACTCCCCCTTCTAAGACGGCTCAGCCACCGGAGATGGAACCGCCATGAGCAAATCAACGCACTGTGAGAAATCCGCTCCGTGAAGAGGAAGAGAGTCTCTCCGCTTCTGAAAGCGAGACGTCGAGCAAAACCAGTCCAGACCTCACCGAGCAGATGCAAAATCTGCAGAAAGAGGTTAGCGAGTTCAAAAGAAAGATGGCAGGCGCGAGCACCGGACCAGTACGAAGGGGAACCCCATTTACAGAGGCGGTCATGCGTGACGACTTGCAAGCCTCCTATCGGTCAATGGGCTTCGAGTATAGCGGGACGACAGGCCCGTGGGACCACCTGAGTCGGTTTGAAATAGCATCTACCTTGCACAAGTTCTCTGACTCAGTCATGTGCAGGGTATTTCCGACGACCTTTACAAAGTCAACCCAGTTTGGTTTAGCCAACTGCCCCCACGCTCTATAAGAAGTTTCGATGAGTTCAGCTCGGCATTCTTGCACCAATTTACCAGCTGGAAGAAATATCAGAAAATGCCGCTAGAGTTATTCAGTTTAAAACAAAGGGAAAACGAGGGCCTGCGGGCGTACATTAAGAGGTTCACAAACGCTAAGCTATAAGTGCCATCGGCGTCTGAGGAGATCCTGGTTAATGCTCTAGCCCAGGGACTCAGAAGTGGAGAGTTCTTTCAGTCATTGGTTGTGCAACCTGCATTAAAGTTTGGTGAGCTCCTGGAGAGAGCAGAAAAATATATTCATCTAGAAGAAGCCTTGAAGATCAAGGAAGAAGAAGAGAAGAAAAGAGACCGACCTGATCGAGAGGAAAGGATGCCGATGAAAAAGCCCAGGCCTGATCTAGTCGGGGGACGACCCCATTTTGACAGATACACACCCCTGGATACACCTCAGGGGGAGATTCTGCAAGAAATAGAGCGGCACCCTGATCTCAAATGGCCTAAAACTTATTCTCAGAAGCCGCAAAAAGAAAGATCTGGCCGATTCTGCCGATACCATAACGAGTACGGTCATGACACAGATCAGTGCACCCACCTGAAAGATGAACTAGAGAGGCTGGTGCAAGCGGGAAACCTCAAAGAGTATGTACAGATGAGAAGGGAGGAGTCCAGGTCTGACTCTCGCAAGAGAGACCGACCCCAAGGAAACAAGCGTGATTCGGACAGTGGATGAAGCAGTGGGAGAAGGAATGATCTGACTCAAGAGGTACAAGGTTAAATCTTAATAATCACAGGGGGGAATGGGATGAGCATTCCAGGCAAACCCAGAATAACTATGTTCGTGCTGCGAAAGATCTGGCGAGGAAGGCGAGTGAGGTCGGGCAGTTAACGCCAAGCCCAAACATATGTTTTGGGTCAGAGGATGAGAATGGCATTCTGGCCCCTCACATGGATGCCCTGGTTATTACAGCCACCATCGCCAATTACACTGTAAGACGAATATTTGTAGATACGGGTAGCTCGGCCGATATCATATTTTATGACTGTTTTCGATAGCTGAACCTAAGCATGGATCTGGAGGAAGTCACCACGTAACTAGTCGGCTTCGCAGGAGGAGCTCTAAAACCATTAGGAGTGGTAAATCTCTTGATGACACTAGGAGATGGACCATTCAGGCAGACCAGGTCGGTACGTTTTTTGGTAGTAGACGCACCTTCCTCGTACAATGTCATGCTTAGACGGCCATAACTAAGCCAATTTCAAGCTGTAATCTTTGTTTACCACATGAAGTTGAAATTCCCTGCCCAGGACGGGGTAGGAGAGGTTCATGGTGATCAGTACATGACGAGGCGCACATACGTGGATAGTATTCGGCGCAGTGAGGAAGATGGAAGGTGTAAAAGGGCAAAGGTGGACAACACCAGACCTGACCTGCCTCAGGAAGAGGAGAATCTGATGACGGTTGAAGTAGTACCGGGGGATAACAGTCGCGTCCTCCGCATAGGGACGACCCTCAGTCCTGAGGTGTTAGTGGATTTAGTTACCCTCCTTAGAAATAGCGTTGACATTTTTACCTGGTCTCCCCAGGATCTTGTCAGAATATACCCATCGGTGGCCGAGCACCACCTCAACATTAGTCCGACGATGAAACCAGTAAAGCAGAGAAAGCGTAACTTTGGACCGGAAAAAGAAGCTATCATCGAAGCAGAGGTGGACAAGCTGCTTAAGGCTGGGCACATTCGAGAGATACAATTCCCAGAATGGCTCTCAAACGCAATCTTGGTGCCAAAAATGGAAGAGGACTGGAGAATGTGCATAGACTTCCGTGATCTCAATAAAGCTTGCCCCAAAGACCATTATCTACTACCAAGGATAGACCAGCTGGTCGACTCCACATCAGGCTGTGAGCTGCTAAGTATGATGGATGCCTCGCAGGGCTACCACCAGATCAGGTTAGCCAGAGAAGACCAAAAGTGAGTCAGTTTCATAACTCCAAAAGGGACTTATTGCTATGTGATCATGCCGTTCAGGCAAAAAAATGCGGGTGCCACGTACCAGCGGCTAATAGATAAAATGTTCAAAGACCAGCTCAAGCGCAAAATGAGAGTCTATGTAGATGATATGTTAGTGAAAAGTGTGAAGGCATCTTCGCATGTGGGTGATCTGAGAGAAACTTTTGACACGCTAAGAAAGTATAAAATGAAGCTCAACCCCAAAAAGTGCAAGTTCGGGGTAAGAGCTAGAAAATTCTTGGGATACATGGTTACTGAGAAAGGGATAGAGGCAAACCCAGAGAAGATTAAGGCTATCATGGATATGCAGCCCCCGAGAAATGTCAAAGAAATGCAACACTTGGCTGGATAAATAGCAGCACTGAGCAGGTTCGTTTCACGCTCAGCGGAGAAGAGCTTTCATTTTTCCAAGATTTACGGAAAAGAGCCCCATTCCAGTGGGACGAGAAATGCCAAGACGCATTTCAGAAGCTAAAGGAATACCTGGTCGGGATGTCGTTGCTTACCAAGCCTGTCCAGGGGGGGCCCTTGATTTTGTATTTATCTGTGGGAAAGCAAGCGGTCATCACGGTCCTGATTAGGGAAGAAGGAAAGATGCAGAGGCCACTATATTATTGGATCAAGATTTTGCATGATGCCGAGCTGCGGTACGTCGAAGCGGAACGAGCCATGCTAGCTCTGGTCGGAATGGCTCGCAAACTCTTCCCCTATTTCCTTTCACATAGCGTAGTGGTCAGAACTAATTTACCACTGAAGGTTATCATGGATAAGCCGGAGGCTTCGGGGCGCTTGGTAAAATGGATAATCGAGCTCAGTGAGTTTGATATTGGTTTCGGGGCGCGAACGACAATCAAAGATTAGGATCTAGTTGATTTCATGCAAGAGATGACCATCTCTCTCGAAGGAGCAAAGGAATGGGCAATTTACAATGACAGTTTTGTAGGCAACCTTGGTTGTGGTGCGGGGATAGTGCTAACAGACCCGGAGGGAGTAACTACGAAATATGCGGTACGCATGAACTACCCCTTATCTAATAATGCAGTAAAGTACGAACCCCTCTGCTGAGAGGAATCAATATGGCACAAGAGCTGGGAGAAGATCGGGTATGTGCGCGGGTAGATTCGCAACTCATATGTAAATAGATCAGGGGGGATTTGAAACCAGGGAAGAGAATCTACAGAAACATTTGACTCGGTTTTGTGAACTAGCTAGCAGTATGAACTCTTTGACAGTCAATCAAGTTCCCAGAGGGGAGAATGACCGAGCTGATTACTTGGCTAAGATTGCCAGTTCAGCCACAAATTGCCAGGAAAGAGTGATTACGCTTCTGATGGCCTACCGAGAATTTGGAGAAGAAGAGTTACACGCCTTGGAGGAAGGGACAGATTGGCATTGCCCGATCAAGATGTACTTGGAGAAAGGAGATCTATCGGATAGCAAGAAAGAAGCAGCAAAAGTTAGGCTTAGGTCGTCCCGATTTTGCTTAATAAAAGGAGATCTGTTTAGGAGAGGATTCGGGCAGCCTCTTTTACGATGTGTAAGCCAGCAAGAGGGTTCTCACCTTCTCAAAGAAATCCATGAGGGTTGTTGCGGCAATCACATGGGAGCTAGGACCTTGTCCAGCAAGATAATGAGAGTCGACTACTTTTGGCCATTACTGAGGAAAAAGGCTGAGGACTTTGTTAAGAGATGTGACAGATGTCAGAGGATATCCCCCTTAACACACTGACCAGCAGAGGAACTCATGACGATGAGCTCTCCTTGTTGATTAGAGTAGATTTGTCCTTTTTTTTATTAGTATTTTAGTACGTTTTTCTATTTGTTTTTGGTATAAGTTGGACGATTTAAGCATAATTCCGTATTTTTATAGTTCTAACTTATTTTACCGTGTTTTATTCGTAATTGATGCAAATAGGTGATTTCGTTGTTTTCACCTTACAGCTAAGTAACCGGAAGAGTTCAGCGCGTAATAGACGAAGTTCGATGTTCAAGAATAGGAGAACGAGCTTTCCAGCGAAACGAGTAGCAAAAGATAGAGAGAGATGGAGGCAGACGCGCAGTCGCGTCGACTGACGCGACCATCGACGCTACGTCGACGCGAGCCATGATCCGCGTCAGTCGATGCAGCATCGACGAACTGTCGACGCAACTTGCTGAAGCGTCGATGTCGACGCACCGATGTCGACGCAACTTGCTGAAACGTCGATGTCGACGCACCCACCCAGCCGACGCGCACGCCCAGGCAGCATCGACGCCGAGTACCAGCGCGCGTCAGTCGACGCTACGTCGACGCACCGTCGACGCGATGGCCCAGAATTCGGATTTTAGGGTTTCTTATGCGCCAAGTCATGCAAAATATATATAAACCCTCATTATTTCGGATTTTAAGAGGAGACACGACCCCCTAGGGTATTTTAGCTTATAATAACAATAATCCCACATCTCATAACGAGATTTGAAGACGGAGATCAAGGATCGAAGAACAACGKTTCCAAAACATRGAARTCGTGTTCGGGATTCATTCTRCGCCCAAGATCAACGTTCAAACTCRYGAATAGCRYGAGCTTTTTACTGATTTTCGTAGTTAKAATAAGTACTCTAAACTCTTAGTTAAARTCGTAGTTAATTGRTTAGTTAATTTCTTAGTTAATTCTAGTCTTGATAATTAMTTTAATCGRTTTTATGCTTGGATATTGGATATTGGTTAATTTAGTTTACTTATGCGATTGATTTATGRTTAATTATTCGTTCTTAGATTCGTATGATGCGATTGCTTAAGGGTAGTTATTATATTTATGCTTTAGATTCATTGCTATTGATTCCTAGTTCTTGAGTTCAAGTAGTTTAATTATCGCTCGTAGTTGATAATTTAGTTAGAATAATTAGTTTAATTAGTCTTAGTTTACTTATTGCTTTAGTTTATAATGATCAACTCAATCTCTTTTAAAACCCCAAATGTACATGTATTTTACTTTAGTTCGTAAATTGAGAAAAACTTCCAAAGAACCGAACAGTTGTTTCCTCGAGAGATACGACTCGAGTAAAACTCATCACCCTACAGTTACCTCGTACTCTTGCGAGAAAACTGACGTTTTTTAAATTAATTTATTAAAAAGGGGTGCACAAAAGTTTGAGTCACTTGCCCCTTCGCGAAATGGGGAATAGATTTGGTCGTTTTCCACGGCCCCGGCCCAGAAGAAATTCCTAATTGTGGCCATCGATTACTTCAGTAAATGGGTAGAAGTCAAAGCTCTAGCAAGAATTACAGAGGACACGGTGATGGGCTTCATATGGAAGAACATTGTATGTCGGTTTGGCATTCCCAGGGTACTGGTCTCAAATAACGGCACGCAGATTATGGGGCTAGGATCAGAGCTTGGTGTACTAAAATGAAAATAGACCAACACTTCACATCTGTCTATCATCCGCAATCAAATGGTCAAGTTGAAGTGACCAGTCGCATTCTCGTACAAGGAGTTAAAGCACGTTTGGAGAGGTCGGGAGGCAAATGGGTAGAAGAGCTCAGTTCGATCCTTTGGGCTTATCGCATTAACCCTAAGAAGAGCACAGGCAAAACCCCCCTTTAGCCTGGTGTATGTCATGGATGATGTTATTCCTGTGGAAGTTAGCCTGGAAACCCACCGAATATAGAGTTATGACGCAGATCAGAATGGCTCATTAGTTCGGGACGCATTGGATTTAATCGAGGAAAAAAGGGACCGGGCTGCAATTAGGATGGAGCACATGAGAGGACGGGTTCAGGCAACTTATAACAAGACGGTCCTGAAAAGATATTTTCGTGTGGGAGATCTGGTCTTACGCAGGCATAACCTGGAAAAGGCTAAGGGAAAGTTGGACGCCACGTGGCAAGGGCCATTCAGAGTCACAAAAGTTTTGGCGGGCGGCACTTATGAATTAGAACAAATGGATGGGGTTGGGATACCCCGAGCATGGAATGTATTAAATTTACGAAAGGGAGGAATATTGGATTGAGCTATGAGGGATAATCCTACTTCCAATATTTGCCTGTGCTTTCTCTCAGCCGGGCCATCTTATTGTGGGGGTAAATGGAAAGACACTCTACGTTAGATTCCATAATGAGAAAGAACACTCTCTAAGGCCAGAGTTTCACCTCCTCAATCAATTTGAAAGGATTTGATCTTACAATAAAATTGGTTCTCAATCAGGGCCTTAAAGTGTATAAAGGCTGATTTGATATCTGACTTTTGTTTCAAAAGATAAAGAGTCAAGTAAGTCTAGTGAAGTGGTCAACAAACCTGACATAATATCTGAAACTAGAATGAGAAGGTACATGAGCTAATCCCAGAGGTCACTATGGACAAGATCAAAAGATTGATTGTAAGTAGTAGTGTTGTCAGTGAAAGAAAGCTTATGTGTTTTAGCCTCAAGGCATGCAGAACATAAAGATTCATTTTTATTAGCAACAAATGAACATTAAGATGTTTGACGTTTGACTGGCCTCTTAACAACATCAAGAGAGGGGTGACCCATCCTAGAGTGCCAAATGGCTAAATCTAGAACGTTAATTATTCTAGCTGAAAGAGCTTAAGGATGATGTATAATTGCTACACATGTGCTATTTTATTCATGATTGATTGAATACTTACCAAAATCAATATCATAATCGGTACGTAAATAAGGACGTTTTATTCATGGCTAATTTAAATATGAGTTTTTTTTTTTAATGTTTGATACAAAATATACTAAGGTGTAATAAAATCTAAACCTACCACAACCATTTAATTTTATTTTTTTTTGAAAAATCTAATTATATTTAAGTAATTAACCAAATATAGCTAATTTGCATATAATTAGCCAAATTAATCAAATGATTTTTTTTTAACAAATAAGTATTATAAATTGAGTTTTAACTATATTTAATTCAGATAAATTCAAATTTGAGTTTTTTAAATGTATTGTTTTTAGTTTTCTTTTCCGACCCACCATTTGGTTTTCAGAATCAAATAAATCGCCTTCGAAATAATAATTTTTCGTGTCTTTGACTCAGGGTCCAAAGTTCGTAAAAAAAACAAAAAAAAAAACAAATGGTGTGATAACATTATAAGGAGTCATTATATAACTGATACATATCATCACATATAACTGACACATATCATCATATATAATTGATACATATCATCACAAATAATTAAAATTCTAAATCTAAAATTTAAAATCCTAAAATGAAAAATATAAACCTAAAACGAAAAACTAAAACCTAAAAATGGAAGACTAAACCCTAAAATAAAAAACTAAACACTAAATTTGAAAATTAAATGATAGATTTTTGTCGGGAGCCTAATATGGAAAATTAAATAAAAAAAATAAAAAAAATAAACCTTAAAATGGAAAATTAAACCCGAAAAATGTTAAACTAAACCCTAAAATGTAAAAACTAAATCCTAAAATGAAAAAATAAACCTAAAATCTAAGTTTTTGTCTTATGTTATCACATATAACTACCATATATCATCACGTATAACTGACATATATCATCACATATAACTGAATGATAATATATATATTTACAGGGTGCACCTAATAAATTGTCCATTATAAGTAGCATTTTTATTTATTAAAAAAATGAGCCAACAAATTTGTGCGAAGTACCAAATTATTATTTGTAATTGAGAAACTAAAGAAATTATTAAAAACAAAGATAAAAACTAACCTAAACATAAACCAGGAGACGCTTAGAGCATCTTTATCAACCCTCCCCATCTTCTCCCCAATTTTCGATTCTCAATCAACCACATCAGCAAAAGTACCTTCCACATCATTTTCTCCCCTTCCCCTCCCCTACCCATTTTTTCTCATTTATTCACCCTACCATCAAACTTACTTTTTATGGGTCCACATGTTCCCCATTAATTTTCATTATACTTTTTATATTCCAATACAATTATATTTATCTATTATCTATTTAAACATTTTATGAATATAAAAACCATATATAATAATAATAATATTCAGATTTTTTTTCATTTATAATATTAATTTATTAAATTAAGGTACAATTCCCATATACTACCAAAACATAAGTCTTATATACCATATAATCCATTAACTCTTTTTATTCGCATATAAACCAAATACTTCTCATTTAATCAAAAATATAATATAAACTACCTAAAATAGCCTACAACAAAAAAAAAAAAATTACAATCATTAAATATATCATTCTATTTAAATACATCACAAGAAAGGCTATTACAATGACGTGGGGTGCTCCAATCCTACAACCAGTATTCACTTTCACAAAATCCAGCCGTTGATTAAGACCAATAAGAAGGCCTTCACAAAACCCCCAATTTCTCCTATCAATCGGCTGCTTCTCTGTAATGCCCAAGTTTTTATTTCATTATAATTTTAAGCCCATTTTTTTTTTTATTTAAATTCTATTGTTTCAAGTCCAATAAGCCTTTTATTCAAATCCAATTACATTATTTTCATTTTATTTTATTTTTACCAAAGCCCAAATTCAAAACCCATAGAATTCTATTTAATCGAATTTAACAATTCGGTTACCAAATAAATTATATATATATATATATATATATATATATATATATATATATATATATATATATATATATATATATATATATATATAATTTTATCATATTCTATTGTTTCATATACACTAAGCCTACTATTCAAATTCAATTGAATATTTTCTACTTCTAATTTTAATTGATTTAAGAAATTCTATTTAATAAGATTTATAAAACGATTGTAGATTCTATTATATACCTAAATTTAAAAAGACTATTATATTGTAGTTGAACTCTTTATAAATTATCTTAAATTATTTTAAAATATCATTATAATTAAATTAATAGATTTTAATTGTATAAAATAACTTTAATTTCTAAAATTATTATAATTTACTTAATAACTTAAAATACTATTGGATCATTTGCGAAAATTATTTGATTTAAAACTTAAGTCGTCATTGGGTCGATTATTTTTCGGACTTCAAAAACGAGCCCAACGACTAGCCCGAGCCCACCGAGACCTCAACCCTAACCTTCTATAATTAAATCTTAAGTTGGTTTATAAGCAAATTTCTTTTCCTTCTCCAGCCGTGTTTTATGATCATCACCTCCAACCTTCATAAAAATTTTCCACATTTCTTCACATTACTGCAAAACGGCTACAAGCAAAGGTAATGGTCAATTCTTTTGTTTTCTAAAATTTTCAAAGAATCGGACCCCTTTCGATGTCTGGCTACATCACCAAAAATCGCCAACTTCGACGAATTCCCTGCCGAGCCACCATCTACCAGCCAAATCGGACCAGACCCAAACTCAAACAACTACCACAGCCACGACCAAACAACCCCCCCCCCCCCCACGTTGAAACCGATTCTGGAACCGAACAACGGCAACACCATCACCAACCCATCGCCACCCAGTCGCAGCCAAGCCGCAGCCCAAGCCAACGTCACCACGGCCCGACTTTGCTGCGACGAATCGCGCCACACCAGCGGCCCACGATTTCGATACCACCACAGCCACGTCAACCCACGAGAACCAGCCCAGACACCTGCCGACTCAGCCACCTTCCAGCCCGACAACCACCAATCACGACCACTGCTGTACAACGACCCATCGACACCACAGCCCGATCATCCACCACATCGAACCCCCAGCGCCAAACCAACATCACCGCCACCCCCTCAACTCGCGCAGCCAAGCCGCCGACGTCCGCCGCTGCGAGCAGTCGCCGAAAAACACCCAGCCCACCATTCGGCCAACGAACCTCAACCACCAACGCCATTCTTAGTCGAACCACGGCCCCGACTCAACCCGGCAGCCTCACGCCGAACCATACGGATCACCACCACCAACCACAACCAGACTCGACTGCCGACCGCCACCCTGCGAACCCCGTCGACTGCCGACCGCCAACCACCGACTAAGGAAAGCCGCTACCGCCAAGGACCCAAACCCGAAGCCACGACCACGCCTGCCACCCACCCAGCCGTAGCCAAACCTCAACGCCGCCTTGCAGCCGTGCCGCCGCCTCGCCGTCGCCAATAATCGCCGCCCAACCGCAGCGCCCCTCCATCGCCAAACCATCAACCCCATCACCCCCAACCACTATTTCCAGCAGCCCGTCGCCAATTGACGTCCACCGATGCCATCYCCGCACACCCTCGCCGAGTCGCTGCCCGTTGTCCGTCAAACACCAGCCGCCATGGTTCTGTCGCCGTCGGCCGAGGAATAGAGAAGAGGGGCTCTGGCCGTTTTGCTTTGGGAGAGAAAGAAATGAAAGAGACGGGAGAGGAGAAAGGAATTAGGGATTTCAATCCCTTTTAATCCAAAGTTTCCAGACTTCCCAAATTGACCCCCATCTTTCTTAACCCTTTTCAATTGGAACCCAAAGATTTCAATTTTTTAACCAATTGACCCCCAAGACTCTTATTCCTATTCGATTGAGCCTCCAACTTACCCAAAACTTCAATTTTATCCCTCCAATTCCAAGAACCCGACTAAAACAACCCTATTGGCTTTGTTTTCCCTAACCGGACTTTCGATTCATAGCTATTGTTTTATTACCTTTTAAATTATTCAAATATATATATATATATATATATATATATCTCAAACCAAGTACTAAGTTAAATTATTATTTTAATGTAGGAAACGAGGGATCTCAAAAGTAGAATTTTCAAGCACGAGCATCTACATTCGCATTTTCACGAAACGCATTCAAAGGTGGGTGATTCTAAACCTTTTCAAAACTATGTTTGTCTATGTTAAATGCTATTATATGAATTATCTATGTCTCAATGCAACATTCCATAGTAGCTTTCGAGTTAAAACAATGATAGTGTGTTGTAGCCATTCATTTATGATTTATATGATTTCTTGTTAACATATACGAATATTTCTATGTTTGTCTATGTTATATGCGATTATATGAATTATTTATGTCTCAATACAACATTCCATAGTAGCTTTCGAGCTTAAACAACAGTAGCTTTCGGGCTAAAACAACAGTAGCTTTCGAGCTAAATCTATGGTTGACCAACTAAATATCGGGATTTGAAGATAATTATCTCCCAACCTTTTGTAATTTGAGGTAAATTGGTGGACTGCAGTTGATTGTTATTAGAAAATGGTGGTGGATTTTGGAGTTTGCGATACATAGTTTTGGTGGGGAGAATCAATGCGCCGCAACGCTTTTTTTTTTTTTGGTTTAAAATCTCATTTAATCGATTATTTTCCATCATTTTCGAGTGCTAAGAGAAACTTATATTGATGAGAAAACCAAATGATCAGTGAAAAAAAGGTTAAAAGTGAAATACAATCGCTTTTGAGGTGATGAAAGTGAATATACAATTCCGTGATGTAATATGTAATTCCCCACCAATTATGCAAAGTTGTATGTAATTTCCCAAAACTTATGCGAAGTAGTATGTAATTTCCCATATTTTAATGAGTTTTCAAACTCCATCAAACGAGTAGTTCTAAATCTTTGAAGAATAGTTTTGAAATTTAAACGAGTAGTTCTGAATTTCTTGAAGTTGAATGGAATAGTTCTGATTTTTTTCGAGTAGTTTTGAATTTTAAGCAAGTAATTCTGAATTTACAAGAGTAGTTCTGAATTTACATGAGTAGTTCTGAAATTTACACGAGTAGTTCTGAAATTGCACGAGTAGTTCTGAATTTTTGAAGAATAGTTTTGAAATTTACACGAGTAGTGTGCAATTTATGCAAGGTAGTTTGTAATTTTTCAAAAATTTTGTGAAGTAGTATGCAATTTATGCAAAGTAGTACCTAGTTTCTCAAAAAATTATGTGATGTAGTATGTAATTTCCCCAAAACTATGCGAAGTAGTGTGTAATTTTCCAAATTTTACACGAGTAGTTCTGAGTTTACACGAGTAGTCCGGAATTGACATGAGTAGTTCTGAGATTTATACGAGTAGTTCTTAATCTTTGAAGAATAGTTCTGAGTTTTACACAAGTAGTTTTGAATTTACACGAGTAGTTCTAAATTTACATGAGTAGTTCTGAAATTTACACGAGTAGTTTTGAATTTATATGAGTAGTTCTGAATTTACACGAGTAGTTCTGAATTTACATGAGTAGTTCTGAAATTTACACGAGTAGTTTTGAATTTACACGAGTAGTTCTGAATTTACACGAGTATTTCTGAATGTACATGATTAGTTCTGAATTTTACACGGGTAGTTCTGAATTTTCGAAAAACAAAATAAAATAGTTATAAAGGGTAATTTAGTACTCTTATATAATTTTTGGATTAAATGGGAAGTTGAGATTTCAATTGCCTATTTGGGGAAAAAA
>BMAC01000720.1:24605-48206 GCA_014905375.1 Phtheirospermum japonicum
CTTCCCTTCCCAACCCCTTGATAAAGATACTCTTACTAAAAGTTTTCATTATAGATTAGAGTACTACTAATCTAGAGGCAATGATTGCATACAAAGATCATAGCTCCAAATGATGTACGAATCAATCCAAATGGCATATTGTTATAAAAATAACTTTTGTATACCTATTGATTCTTTAGTATTAATAATACCCTTATTGTAGTTTTGGGTGGAGTTTGGTTTGATGGGCTTCGCAATGGGCAGACACATCTCCCCTATATATTAATGCAAAATTCTCCTATCCTATGTGTCTTTTTCTCACGCTTCGTTAGTTTTGGAAGAAATTATAGTGCTTCGGTATCATCCGAACCTAATATTTACCTAATTTAATATTTTCTTTTTATATTTTTCTTTTATTAAACTTTACCTAATTTAATATTCTTTAATATTATATTTTGCCCAATTTAATATTTTCCTTTATTTCATGTTACCTAGTTTAATGTTTTCTTTAACATATTTTGTCTAATTCAATATCTTTCTTTTATTCTACTAATATAAAATATAAATAAGTTATAGAAATTAGAAAAAATCTACATAAGTTGAATTAATTTTTATTTATAATAAAAGTTAAAATAATATTATTTGAATTTTAAATATTTATTTAAAAAAATACGAGCTATATAAATTTACTACAAAAGAAAAATAAATTTATTTTTACTTATATAATCCTAATATAATTAACTAAAAATAACATAAGAATATAAATGATAAACTATTTTTACGCCAAAAAAAGGGAAACAAAAAGATAAAATAAATAATAATAAATTATTACGCATAGAAATAAATTTTAAATATATTATAAACTTCTTTATCTAATTCTAATATAATGTATTGATACACACATTATATATCTATACGAACAAATTAGTGTTTAATGCAGAAAAAAAAAGAAATTAAAAATAATAATAATATAATATTACATATACTACAAGTTAGATGCACAACGATTTTTCAATAGAATTATCAGTGTTTTATAGATTTAAATTTTTTATATTACATATTGACATGTAACACGTGGGTTTTTTATGTTTTACATTTTGCAAACTCAATTTTCTACTGATTTCCCCGTCAGTTTAGAGTATTTTGATATATTTTATAACTAATTTCGTGAGTCATTGTAATAAAACTTGAAGATTCTTTATTGTGACAATCGGTCTTACTGTAATTAGAACAAACAATGTTCTGATTTGTGTGTAAAAATTATTTATTGTTAAAAATAATCTTCCCGTAAATAAAATAAATAATGTTACGATTTGAATTTACCACTTTCAATATTATTATTACAGTATTTTTAATAAATATTTCTCATTTTTAAATCCCGCATAATATGCGGGTTATATTTTTCCTTATTCAATACTTTCCTTTAATTCTTTTAATATAGAAATATAAATAGGTCATATATAATTAGTAGATAAGATATGAATTAGTTATTTTAATTAAAATACAAACTACATATAAATAATTCTAATTAAAAAAAACTTTATTTAATTTAGAGTTGTATGCAGGCACAAGTGTTATCTGCTAATTCAACCTCTCCTACCAAAATAACTAAATAAGTTTTATTGATAATAGAATTTAAAATAATTTTATTTTTTGGAGTTTCAAATATTTATATATGAAAAATATGAGTTATTTACAATAATCTAATTATGTAACTAAATATTAGTAATGTATTCAATCTAAATATAAAAATATTAAATTATATAATAATAATTAATAAACATTGATTTGACACAAGTACAATGCGACACGGGTTGAGAGTATGACATATTTTGAATATTTCAAAGTATGTAACTAATAATTATTAATGAGTTTATTCTAAATGTTAATAAATAAAAATGACTTAACAATAATAATTACTAAAATAAATATTAGACACGGGTTTAGAATGTGATGCCTTTTGAATTTTTATAAGTATGAGATATCCTTTCAATTTTTTATTTTAAATTTAAAATATTATAATTTTCACAAATATTTTTTTATATTTATTTTTTTATAAATCTCGTGTAATACCCGAGTTTTTAAACTAATGAGAGCTTATTCTTTAATTTCCACGTATGTTTGGGTGCCGTAAATTATATCAGTCAACGTGCGACTTACGTGGTAAATTCTGAAAATTGTAGAGCAATTGTCCTCAATATGCGAAAAAACTAATTAGTAGAACAAGTTTGCTACACCCTCAAATTAGTGGACTAATTTTGCTAGAAATATAAAGTTAGTTGACCAATTTCACAATTTAACCTGAAATTTGAATGTTTTATTTAATTAGTGTATTGTATATAAAATACTTTTACAACATTATTTAAGATTCTATGAAAAGCATGTATTCTATTTCGTTTTTTTTTCAAATCTATTTCTTTATTTATTTGATGTGCCCATTATCACTAAATAATATTATAATAATAATAATATGTTTTATTAATCCAACCATTAGTTAGACGAACATTTCTTGCATCACATGGGGTCTCATCTAGTTTAGCTTAATAAGCCTAAATAAGCCCAACATCAAATCATTATTGAAGTATGGAATCAATTTAAAGCTCACATTTTTGTCAATTTATGTAATATATACTGTATGTATAGTTCACAGGACTTTTATCGAGTCGGTTCGTGAGTTTAAACATGAGCTCAAATAATATAAAATAAACATTTCCATTAAAGGTTGAACTCTAAAGTTGAACAAGGAAAGCTAAAAGCTTCAATGCATAAGAATAGATAATTTTGATATAGTTGATTACGTTTACAATGCTCTGGTTGCTGTATATAAAGATACAAAATGTACGAACTCTCACACACATGAAAGAACTCTATCACTGATATTACACGAAATGTCGGCTTGAGTTATATAGTAAAAAAATAATAAAAAATGGAAGATTCGAGGTCCCTGTGTATATGATAAAATATAATTATGGTTATTATAGAATTATGAGAACTAAAAATCCTAATATGGGAGTATTTCCTTACTATAATTTTATCAATCACACATGAAATGATCCAGATTGCTCAGTGTAATACTCGGTATCACTACAAAAAAATCCTGGATTGCCGACGGATATTACCGACGGGCAGCCACTCGTCAGTAAAAGGACGGCATTACCGACGGCTTTCTCGACGAAACAATTGCCGACGGAAACACGTCGTAGGTGTATGTGTCCGTCGGCAAGTCCTCAGGAGGTTGGCGGCAAAAAGCCCACCGGATATGCCGACGGAGATTGTCCGTTGGCCATATTTTAAGAAAAATAATAATAAATTGGATATTAATTACCGACGGAAATGTGTTCGTCGGCAATGTTGGTTTCCATTTACCGACGGAAAACTGTCCGTCGGCATCGCCCTTCCAAAAGTGCTTCCTACTCGACTCGTTTCAAATCTACGCAATTCTGAAGTCGGGGCGTAAAACAAAAAAATACGTTGATGGGCCGAGGAAAAATATAGCTGCTGAAACTGGAACTTCTTCTACAACCAAATCTCAATTTGTGGAAATGGGTTCTCGCTTTCGGGCAAGAAACTTTTGCTACAGGCGGATTTACCGACAGATTCTTGTCCGTCGGTAAACTTAATATAAGTTTACCACCCCAGCGGACAAATTCATTTCACTACCCCACACCAAAAGTAAGGTTAGGGCTCGCGAGAGGAGCCGTCTCCGCCGTCGGAGCGCCGTTGAAGCACCATCAACGTCATATATTAAGTTATGTTATCCTTTTAATTCAAATATAAATTTTTTTTTTCGAATTTTAATTTAATTTGATTTGAATTTAATAATTAGATTTTGAGAAATTGAAATGAGGTCCAATTTATGAATTTATGCTTGATTTATGCATTTTTAAATGATTTTAGGTTTAGGGTCCATTTATGCAATTAAGTTTTATTTTTGAGTTTAATTTATAATTAATTTATAGATTGGACTCGATTATAAATATTTGTATAAAATTATGGCTACTTAGGATGTGTTTAATGTATGTTATTGTTTAATGTATGTTATTGTTTTTAGTTATATATATTATGATTGATTGATGTTGTGATTGGTTGGGTAAACGTCGTTGATGACGTGGTGTACGGCGCCGGTCGGGAGGTTTCGTCCCTCTAATAATGGTTTCTAATTTTTTTTTTAAATGATGGTGGTTTTAAAAGTTTTAGATTATTTTGGATGGTTGTTTTGCAATGAAACGTGGTGATCGGTATGTGGATGTTATGTTTAATTATAAATAACATCCACATACCGATCACCAAATATATTATGGTTTTTTGATATTGTGTACATGTGATTGATTGGTCGATATTGTCAATTGATATTGTTATTTTTAAATTTTGTATGATTAATATAGTAAGAACAATAGGGAGTTTGATTTAATTTTGTTGTTTAATTAGATTTAGTAGCAACTATATAGTTTGATACTAAAGTTTGAATTGTTTCCTTTTACAATACGTATCTTAGACCCGTTTGGAATTTATAGTATAAAATAAAGAGTTTGCTCAAAGAAAAATTAAAATTAATAATAACGTTATAACCAAAAATAAAATTATTAATAATAATATAATCAAAATAATAATATTAATATAACCAAATTAGTAATAATAATAATAATAATATAATTAAATTAATAATAATAATGATAATAATATAACCAGAAATAAGAATTTAACATACTTAAGTGAAACATAGTCAAACCTCCAATAATTCATAATAATTCTCATAAACTCTTTGTTTTCACATACTAAAAAAATAAAATTAATAAAAACGATATAACCAAAAATAAAATTATTAATAATAATACAATATAACCAAATAAATAATAACGATATTTATCCTATAACTTTATTAGACACAGAAATTCCTTTGTCCTCTTAACAGCATCCGATTTCTCGTGATTCAAGTTCTCGATCTCTAATCTCATTTTCACAACCATAGTGCCCTATTTTTTGCGCTTGATTAGTTACCCGAGCATCGAACAGATAGTTAATCTCATTATTAATTAGATATTCATAAACATGAAAAATTAAATTTAATAACAAATCTAGCATTTGGCATACGATTGAAAAATCTGATCATAACAATTTCATGAATTTTATCCTGGATTTTTTTTGTGCTGGTATATTGGTTCATTTAGTTGGAATTGTTATGATTAGTAGTGGCTGGTATTTCTAAATGTAGGTTTCTTTTATATAATCATTTATAATTACATTTCAATTAATTCTTTGTCCTCAACTCATAGATGGTTTTATTAGCCTCAGTCAATAATTTCTCGATCATTTTTTAAAAACCTTTTTTTAAAGTAAAAAATGTAAATGTAAACATGATAGTGCGAGTCTTAGGGCACGAGCAAAGAAATAAATACCATGAAAAACACTTGTTGTGCTTCCATTTCATGATATTTACTTTTTTGCCTGTCCCGCGGGACTCGCATTAATATGTTCACATTTCTATTTTTCTAATTGTTTTTTAAACAAAAGTATTTTAAAAAGACGATCGAGAAATTATTGACTGGGCCTAATAAAATCATCGATGAGTTGAGGCCGAAGAATTAGTTGAAATGAAATTAGAAATGATTATACTAGCCACTAATAATCATAACAAGTCCAACTAAAGAACCAATATACCCATGTTTCCATATCACCCCATCTTTTCAACACTAAATACAATTCCAAGATGAAATTCATGAAAATGTTATGATCAGATTTTTCAATCGTGTGCCAAATGCTAGATTTGTTATTAAATTTAATTTTTTATGTTTATAAATCTCTAATTAATAATGAGATTAACTATCCATTTGATGCCCGGGTAACTAATCAAGCGCAAAAAATAAGGCACTATGATTGTGAAAATGAGTTTAGAGATCGAGGATTTGAATCACGAAAAAATCGGATGTTGTTAAGACGATCGAGAAATTGATTGTGCTAATAAAATTATTTATAATTACCGACGGACATGATTCGTCGATAAGATTAAATTATTTATTTATTTAATTACCGATGGACATTGTGTCCGTCGGTAAATTCAAAAAAATAAGTTCGTCGACGGCATCTTACCGGCGAATGTACCCGTCGGAAATGTCGTCGGCATTTGACGATGGACTGATATTCCATCGGCAATTACAATTACCGACAAAGGATTCGCAGACGTTGTAAATTCATCGTTCAGCTGTGGGTAAATCACTTACCGACATCTTACCGACGGATTTAGCCGTCGACAATCCTGGGTTTTTTTATAGTGTATAAGAGTTGTCTTTGTCCGCTTTCATGCCCCTATGATATGAAGGTGGGGGAGGGGTCAAACTAGTAGTTTCTCACGAAGTCAAGTGAGAAATTGGTGAATGTGGCTTAATGAAGATGTCAACAACTTGGTCTAAGGATGGAACATGTTGGACCTTATTGAGTAACATTTCCATGGATAAAACATAAACCCAATTCCACATGCTTCATTATAGAGTGATTCACTAGATTTCTTACAAGAGACATTACACCGAGGTTATTTACCTAAATGACTGAAGTATGAATTTCTAGAATTTTGAGTTTCTATAATAAGGACTTGTGCTAGATGATATCACAAGTGGCCTTGCCAAGCTACAATATTCTTCTTATGTGCTGCTTCGTGATACAACCTGTTGCTACTTGGAGCTCCAAGTTATTAAATTTCCCCCTAAATAAACACAAAGTTCAGAAACTGATATGCGGTCATCAACACCCGTTTCTCAATTACCATCAGAAAAGGCAACTAGCTGAGAAGATATAGATGTTCGAAATTGTAAACCATGATTAATTGCGACTGACAGATACCTTAGAATCCTTTTAACTGCTTTTCAAAGCATGTCAAAAGGTGTTTGCATGATTTGACTTGCTGTTGAAACTGTAAGCAATCTCTGGTATTCTGACAATAACATATTGCAATCCTCCAACTAAACTCTTGCAAGCTACATGGATATGTGAACTAATGGTCATAGATAAGAGGTGATTTTTTCATAGGAGTTGACATTCCTTATGCTTTCAGCATGCCTGCTCTTCTGAGTAAATCCACAATGTATTGCTTTTAAGACAAAAATAGGCCATCAGTTATGTGTTTGTACTTATTTCCGATAAAGTAATGACTTTCACTTAGGTCTAGATTAGAAATGTCTTGATCATGGCTTCTGGTTATAATAATGTCATCCGCATAGGACATTAAAATATAAATAAATGTATTATTGATTCCGTAGAAAAGACAAGTTTCAGCTTTATAGTTGACAACCTAATGACTTGAGAATATCATTCAACTTAGTGAACCAAGCTCTAGAAGCTTGTTTGAGGCCATATAATGATTTTTAAAACTTATAAACCAACCCTGTCTTTGCATGGATCTCAAATCCAGGAGAGTGATCTATGTACAACTTTGTGTCTAATTCTCCATTCATAAGGGCATCATCAACATCTATATGGTCTTCCACATTTGGACAAGGTTATAGATAAAAATACCATAATAGTTGAGGGTTTTATAATAGCACTAAATATTTATGTAACATCAAATCCAAAAGATAAAGTGTATCATTTGACAGCTAATCGGGATTTGTATCTAGCTAGGCCGACATCAGAAATTCTCTTTACCTCAAAACAAATTTTAATTTATCAAGTTTCTTGTTAAGTGGTAAGGTGCTGAGAGTTGAAGTGTTGTGTTTGGTAAGGGCATCAAGTTTTTCTTTCATAGCTTGTTTTCATCCTGGAAAATGCAAAGCCTCATATACTTTTTAGGTTCCTAAACAACATTAAGGTGAATGTTGTGAATTTTGGGCTTAAACACATGACCTGGTGACCATAGGGTGTCTACTGGCATGATCCTGCACATAATTCTTAGTTAGATGGAGCAAATATGACATTATTAGATGGTAAATCTATAATTAATCTTCCACCTGATTGATTGTAAATGGATGGGAGGTGATTATGTTGATCTCCTTGTTCAACAGCTCTAGTCTCACTTTTCCATCAAAGATCTTCGCAATCTCAGTTTCTTCCTTGGAAGATGGCTTATTTCTTACACGGAAACAAAATGCGGTTGATATTCTACATAGGGCTGGCATGAAGGGGGCAAATAGTCTTTTACTCCTATGGTTACTCATCCACCCCTAACTAAGTATTTTGACCAACCTATTCAAGATGGCAATCAGTATATGAAAATAGTTAGATCCCTTCATCACCTCACCATGACTAGGCCTGGTATTTGCTATGATGTCAATAAAGTGAGTAGTTTTATGCAGTCTCCCCTTGATTCACACTAGAAAGCTATAAAATAATTCTGAGATACATTGCTGGGACTATGGACTATGGATTAAAATTAACACCTTGCAATAATTAGGGATCACAACCTTCTTAGATGCAGAGGCTTCTAATATTGATGATAAGAGGTCAACCTCTGGAATTTATGTTTTCATAGGAGATAACCTCATTTCATGGAGATCAAAAAAGAAACCTAATGTGTCCAGATCAAGTACATAATCTGAATAGAGAAGTTTAACTTTGACTACTTATGAAATATAATGTGGCTACATTCTCTTTTCAAGGAATCTAGAGTGGACCTGATAAAACAAAGCACAGTTTGGGTGGACAATCAATGTATTATTGCCCTTACTTCAAATCTTTTTCATCATTCTAAGAATAATAACTTGGAACTGGATTTACATTTCATCAGAGAAAAGGTGATGAACAAGATCATCTCAGTTAGACATGTTCTAGAGATCAAAGGATAGATGTATTTACAAAGCCTCTCTCATGATAATTCTATGCAAGAATGAGAAATAAGATGTTTGTCACTTCCGGAACCTTCATAGAACTAAGGGGTCATGATAAACGAAATAAGATGAGTCAGCATGTACATGGGAACACAAGCATGCACCAGAAGCAGAAGATCAGGGAGCATGTGCACCAGCAACACCTGATATCTAGGCTCAACGACTAGAAAGGATAGCATTTATCATTCTTGTCCTATTGTACTATTAGGTTACAGTTGTGTGGTTCTAGGATGTTCTAATAGCCACTATAAATAAACATATTATGGTGTGTGAGAAGTAAGTCAAGAAAATAACAGATGTTGGTTTTTTAATGCAATATTCTAAACCTAGTATTTTGCATTTTCTCTTTGTGCTCATGGCTTTTACAGTTTCCTATTAATGCCTACGTGTCATTCGCTGATTGAATTAGGTTTTATTCATTTTCCTCCACCCTATAACACCTCTCTCAAACACCCCATAACCTGATATGGCTTCGCAGCCCAAAAAAAAACCATTCTCGTAAGGTCGTACCCCAAAACTCTCACCCCTTCTTTTATTTGGTTTCTTCTTCCAAAAAATTACAGTTTATGTATTTCAACTTTCAGGTTTCTTGTTTACTCTCCAAAAGTCAGCTAAAATTTGGACTTTCGGAGAAAAAATATAATAAGAGATGGGGTGGGCTTGGTTGCGAAACAGGGGTAGAGAAAAATAAAAGTTTTTTTATTATTGTATAGGTGTGGGAAAAAATGAATAGAAATCCAATCCAATTAGCTAATGACACATAAGCAGCGGGCGTAGTAAGAAGTGTTTGCTATTATGGGTAGGTGAGCAGAGTTGTATAGTGTTGAGTGTTCAAGTTTGAATTGTTGGGCTTCAATTATATTCAGACTCAAACTGGATCCATCCATACAAAAAAGATGTGGGACAATTGAATGACCACAGGGCATAGAGATAAGATTGTAATTTAGCATTTTATATATCAAGGTAGAAAGGTAAAATGACACGAATGGTCTTTTACATTGTCAAAGAACAATTTTAACCAACCTTACTCAAATCAATACCGACGTATTTTTAATCAAATTTTTGCAAATTATTAATGATAAAAGAAATCATATATTATCATATTGATTGAGACTTGTGATATGCAAATGTTCACACTAGTAAACTACATAAAAATATAACTCAAAACATAAAAATACAAAACTTGGGGAGAGAAACTCAACGGGTCAGTTTTGAGTCAAATATTCGGCCAAGATCGAAGAGGGTCGAATGAAGTCATATATTCAACCATAACTACATTGAATTTCTAAAGACAAAGATTCTAAGAGGGTTGGGTCTTCCAACCATACTTGACTATTTCCACTAGATAGAAATTCAAAATCATCACAAGCCTTTTCCTCAAGGGTTAGAAGACGTCATCACAACTAGGATGTTGTGCCTCCCTCGAGATACCACCTCCAAGTCCCTCTTTCATTTGTGTTATTTATCTCACTAACTTGGTCTCTCTTTCTCTATGCTCTCTTTCTCACTATCTACTCTCTATTTATCTATATAATATTTATTTATCGGTCTACAGGTGAAGGTGCTTACACTTGTTGTCTTCAACTTGGAGAAAGATAATTTGCAATTTGACCTTTTTGGTATCAGATTTGAAGTTTTGCACTTTTGAGGTGAAAATTTTGAATTTGGAGAACTATTGGGCATAAAATGAAGCGGTGGGAGTGATGAGAATGGATTTTGTTTGCAAGAGATGCGGATTTCATATTCTAGAACAACACTTTGGCTGATGATGGGAATCTTCGCTACTATAAGGCGAGGGTTGTTGATGTATGTGGTGCAAATTTCTTACAGCATCCATGGTAAAAAAAAGGTATGTGGTTAAAATATTTCAAATAGGAATGAAATATGTAGAGAAAGCGATGAAGAAGAGATTTTAGATGCTAAAGTGGTGAAGATGTCGGAGGATATTAGCGGGTTGCTTGTTCGCCTCCTTTTTTAACTACCGCAAGTGTATGGGTTTCAAATATAGTAGTGGAAAAAAAGACCACTTTCCACATTGACTGTATTAGACTAAATACATTGACTATAATAGTTATGATTTTATCTAGATAAATAAATAATATGATTAAATTAATTAAATTAAATAACATAAAATAACCAAAAGAAATGTAAGGGGAGATAGGGATGGGAATGAATTAAAGACAATGATTTCCATTGATAAATTTGTATGGTTTATGATAAATAATTTATACTAATGTTTATCCTATAGGCATCACTATGGTCATCTAACACCTTCGTTTCAATAAATGCAGAAGTGTAGAATCAATTACCCATGTATCTTCCTTTCAACCAGTATCATGTAATTCAGCTGAAAATGGCTCCTAAGACTTACTATCTTCAATTATATAATGATATGCCCTTTCGGTGCATATGAAGATTATCTACACCAATCATCTTATTGCTTGAATATTATCTCCTTCACGTTTGTATTGATTTAATGTTTGTAATAACATGTAAAAAAGTTATAAAATGTTAAACATGAATTCAAAACAAGAAAATTCGAGCAGGAATAAACATCAACAAAAGAAATACTTTAATATAAAATTCAAAAGTCATCAACCTAATACCATGTTTGGAATCAAAGAGATTTAGCCGGACATGGTTATAATAAAATACATACTCATCTATGATGCATGGACACTCTATTTTTGATCTCGAGGGCGAGTCGGACACTCTGTGGACGCAGACATGCGCCCGACACGCCTCTGACACGTGTCGAACGAGTGTCCTTTTTTTTCTTTTTTTTTTTTTGAAATTTTGACAGGGGACACGGCTCGGACACGCCTAGGACACGGCAAGACATACAGAGACACGGACCGGACACGTCCCCGACACGTTTTTCAATTTATTATTTATTTTCTCATTCTTTTTAATTATTATCATTTGTCATATTACTTGGGGTTTTACCAATTATTGTGAATGAGTTTATAATTATTTTAGATGATTAATTGAAAATAAGAATGATTACATTTTTTATTTATATGAAATAAATATATTAGTAATTATTTATATATAAACATGTCCAAGACGTGTTGTGTCCTATATTTTTAAAAATAAGCGTGTATTTGTGTTCGTGTCGTGTCCCAAGTCCGTGTCCGTGTCCATGTCGGTGCAACTTATATACTCATGTTTGTATAACACATAATAAACTAGATAAAAATAAGAAAAGAGAAGATAAAACCACTACAGGTCGTGTGACTCGATATGACATCTATCATCTCGTCCCGGGGAAGGTTGACGTCACTTCTCGCTCCCAGAGCTCTAAATCTCCTATATGCTACGATATATTCAAATATATTTTGTTCCTCTTTACTTATGTGCGTGTTTAGGGTATTTATTGGACTACAAAACCCTAATTTTGACATGAAAATGTTGCTGATAACATAATTTGTTTGCTCCATACCCAAGTTGAAGCTCAAGTGTTCGCGTCTACTGATCAACTGTCTGTCACACCCGACCAGGACCTCGGGTGTAAGTCTATTATTGCAATCTGCTCATTAGACTCGGCCTCAGCTTGGGTGTCACCTCAGGTGCACCTGTTCATAGGTCGGGTTGTCTTTTTTTTCATGCCTGTTTTGACTTCATTTCTTCATTCTTTCATTCACGTGAATACTTTGGTCTCCTAACTTGGAGTTGACAACGTTCTTGCTTTAAAAAGTCTCAAAAACTAATCATTTTACTATGAAAAACAACAAAAATGAGAAAAGCGTAATATTTTCCAAGAAATTGATAAAACAAGAAAAGTACATGTGTAGCCTTCAAATTGTTATGAAATAAACCCTTTAAAACACCTTATTTTACATGCACACAAAATTCCCAAACTTAAACATTGGTAGTCTCGACCAATGCACTTAAAACTAAACTTCGCTCATGCAAAATGAATTAACAAATACAACCAATGAATAATCATGCAACTCTCAACTAAAAACCAAGTTACCTAGCATATGTTCCTCATGAATCCTCTAAACCCCAAGAAAGTCTCACCAAATTTGTAGGTGGTGTCATTCACGGTCCTCTTAATAATATGTACTTACCCTATAGGCTTGTCAATTGTCTCCAATTATTTATGATGTCATTGACACATATATAAGATTTGTGAATCAAAAGGTCTTTATTTCGGTTGTAATGTAGGCTCGTTAGGAAGGTAGGGAGATTTCGAGAACTTCATACTTAAATATCTAGAACTAAAACTACTAGAAAATCAACTTCATAATTAATTAAACACTTGAAGCTTCTAAACATCCGATTATAACATAAGCTTCACATCAACCCAAAAACCAATAAAATCAAAGTCATTATAATTTATGCACCGCAGACAATCCTATTGTTAAAATCCCTTATTATTGTTTCTTTTTATTTATTTTTATCAAAGTTTATCATTTTTCTTTTGCTTGGGATCTTTGACACCTATTAACACTCAACATAAACTATCTCAACACTGTTCAACTTCATTCCACCAACACATTAATCTACCCTCATAACAAATAAAAGAATTAACTAATCTCGAGAGCATAAAATAACCAAGACAACTCATAATTATGTGTCGAACAACGAATAGGCGAAAAGGCTCAAATGGGCTAAATAAGGACGATTTTATTTGTAAAAGGCTAATAGGATTATCAAATACTACCATATATTTTTTTCACAAACCATATACACCAGCCATGATCAAATCTCATGTTTTAGCAAACCACAAATAATAAATGAATCTCTCAAATAGAACATAATTTTTTAAAAATAAAAGTTGGTCATGAACTCACAAGCTATCTCAAGTGGAACAACAATCAAAAACTCTAATAGATCAAAATTTCAAATATAATTCTTATCAATTCTCGACTCGACTACTAAAATCCTCAATTTTCACATTAAGCCTCGAATCGGTCCCTTGATTTCATCTCTTCCACAAGATTCAATTGACTTTCTAAAAACTAAAAACTAAAAATAATGCAAAACAATAAAATAAATCAATAAATGTGCTAAAGTAATAAACATCCTACATGAAACTAGATGAATGCAAGATAAGATATGTATGATATCTCTACTAAAATCCTCACCCCAAAACTTAAACAAAATTATATGAAAGAGTAAGGTAAGAAATAAAATTTTGGAAATAAGAGTAATCAAATGTACAAAATACCTTAATTAAGAGGCAATTGGCGCTTCAAGCATGTACACGAGGTTTCTTCCTCGTCCAAACTCAACACAATCATCTCTATGTCATCATCTTTGCGTTCTCTCTTCTTCAATTGAGCTTCATCCTCTCCTTGAGTAATCACTTGAATGGCTCTTTCTTGATCCATGATAAATGATGTTTCGAGAAAATGGTCTAATTTTTACCATCCATAGTCGTTAAAAGCTCTTCAATGTGTAAGGGAAAGAGTTTACGCTTGTTCTCAGTGTCGTGAGATGAAACCACCAAGTATAGTGCCAAAATGTCAAGAATTATGATCCTTTAATTCACTGATAACCAACCTTTTGTGCTCAACAAAATACTTAATGATTAGAGTGATTATGCCACCAAAGAAAATTTCACCACTCGTCTCCATGGCAACTCTCATAACACTCTCAATAAACAGATGACCGAGGCTTACCACACCGCTATTGATCATCTCATGAAGCGCCTCCATCTTCTGAATGGTCACCTCATCAATATTAGAACAATCAAAAGGAGTACTGACTAGAAACATACGCATATACTAAAAATGGGATTTCGTATCAATGTCGCCTTGGTCGAATTCAGGTCATGATGTCCTTCTTGCATCTCACTTGGATTAGTCAGTAATCTCCAAAAGTCAGTCCCAACATCACCAGCTTGGCCTCCTCCATCATCATGGCATTGTATTCGAAAAAATTTGAATACCTTCTCTTCCAAGTCATACATTGATAGAAAACAAGTATTGTCTCCCAATTAGAATATTGTCATATCCACCTCGCTTAGACTATATCCATGATATTTTATAGTATTCAAATATTCAATGGTCGGGCCTTTGAATGTATCTGAACTCTTTGTTAAGAAAGACCCATCCCATCTCTTCGAACATGCTCTCGACCTCATCATAAAAGCCTATCATCTCAAGTCTATCTTTGTCTTCAAATTATGTAGGAGCAATATTCCTCTCTAATAAAACAAGGCTACAATCCAAATAAGATGGTTGACGAAGCTGGAAGTCATATTGGTCCTGCTTGATCGATTTTCCTCCTCTTATTAGATTTCACAATGATTCCTATAATAAAAGTTCATCAATAATATATCTCACCATAATGAATAATCCAAATAATCTCAACAACAAAGATAAAGAATCATGAGATCATATAAGTTCAACTCATACATGAGAAGGTATAAATAAAGTTTTCAATTAGAAATCAGGACAAAAGCATCAACAAACCTAATCATACTTATAATACTCAAACAATCAAAAGGAAAGTTATTTAAACATTAATATAATAATAAAGCATCAAAATAGAATCCAAGACTCAAACCCTAGTTTTAAAACTTACAAGTTTTTTCTTCGTTTTCCCAATTTGGATCTTGAAAAATATGAATAATGATGATAGAAAAGTGTTTGGTATGCCAAAGAAAATCCAAACTATGTATTTATATGGTTTGGAAACATCTGTAGGTTAAAGAAAAATAGAGGTTTAAAAAAATAGGATTCTTAAAAAATATAGCTTCTTTTTTAAAAGCATTTCTGACACCTGGCCACCTGCTCGGGTGTCGGCTTGGGTGTAGCTCCAAGTTTTTCGAAAATTAACCCGCCAACCTCCTGACCGGGTGCCAACTCAGGTTTACAGTGACATGCTTCATCCTAGAACCATCCGACCATGCACTCAACCAACTGGTTGGGTGTTTGCTCTAGTTTGCAGTGACAAAAGTCTATAAAGGGTCACCCGATCACCTAATAGACCAACTGGTCGGGTACAAGATGATGGATACAAAAATAAGCTATTTTTAAATATTCATGAATGCAACAATAAACCTACTCTAGCGAATAAAATAAAATGAAATCAACCAAATTATCATTGGGTTGCCTCCCAACAAGTTCTAAATTTAACGTCTTCAGTCACACGCCTGTTAATTTTGAGGGATGCCCGAATTTAAGTGATTGTCGAGCATACTATTGACTTCTTCATGCTCTTGCTCACCTACATCGAAAAAACCACATAAGCATCATCACTATCAACAAAGAATTTATAGAAAAGAGTAAAATGAATATGCTTATTAAAATAACGAAGTGTGAGAACTCCATTTTCCATTTCTATCGATGCTTGTGTCGTATATAAGAATGGTCTTGCAAGTATGAGTGTTATATTGCCATCACCTCCATTTCAATCACCACAAAACCCAATGGATAGTTGAATTCTCCAATTTTGATGACCACGTCTTCCGCAACTTCTTTAGGACGAACTATAGCTTGATCCTTCAACCTCAACATCATGTGAGTCATCCTCATCATTACGAGGCCTAACTTATGCAAAGTAGCCAATGACATGACATTGACACTCGGCCTCAAATCACAAAGACTCTTTTGCTACCAAACTCTTCTATATTGAATGAAATCATGAAACCACCGGGATCTTCTTTCTTCACGGGAAGTATGCGATGTAAAAATATGTTTCTTACTTCATCAATATAACATATATCAATCTTTATATATTCCTCACATATGCGTATTGTACCACTACTAAAAGTAATAGCTTTACACAAATCTTTTAGGCACATCTCCATATCATTCAAAAGTTTACCCTTCTC
The DNA here is from genome assembly GCA_014905375.1 of Phtheirospermum japonicum. NCBI lineage: Eukaryota > Viridiplantae > Streptophyta > Magnoliopsida > Lamiales > Orobanchaceae > Phtheirospermum > Phtheirospermum japonicum. Next base: position 41,187 of record BMAC01000720.1, read on the forward strand.
ATTTCATCCACTAATCATTTCCACCAATTGCCCAACTTGTGTATCAAGATTCTTCAAATGCACTCCCATGGTCTTGGTTAATATTGTCATTTGATCGACAACAACATAAAATTTGTCTAATTCTTTAAAAAATGTTGAGATGAATCCCTCATAAATGCATTCAAAATTGCCTCAAGTGATTGCTTATTCTCCTCAAAAATCTCGCGTATCACAACATTGAAGTCCGGAGGAGGGTGAACCATGATCTTCTTATTACCATAAAAAACAAGTTCTCATGGTTGCAATAATTCGGATAGGATCCTCATCGATTATTGTTGAATTGCCTCCCCATATAATTTACTTCCAGTGGATCTGGTAGATAATTTCCATTATTTATCATCTTTCCATCAACTTGTGAGTTCAATTTATTTGTTAAAATTGTTGATTGTGCGGTAATTTCTTTGAGAGAATCCATCTCTTTCACCTCGACTACTCATTCAAAATTTGAACTCCTGGAAGGCCTTTGGTAATTTGTCCTTACCTTATCTTTAGCACTCTTGTAAAGTAGAGAACCTCTTGTGGCCGCATCGATCAAAAAGCAAGTTTGTCCCCTAAGCCCATTGTAAAAGAAACAAATATATTGTGTGTTTGGAAAATTATGTCGATGACACCTTCAAATAAGTTCTCGGAATATATCTAAAGTTTTCTACAATGGCTCCGAACCCAACAGACTAAATCTCGTAATCTCGCTAGTCAAGTGCATCATTTTTGCTGGTGGGAGATTTTTTTACAAGAAACTTCTCCTTGAACTCATCGAACGTCGCTATGCTCCCATCATCAACCAATGCCTTGCCTAATAATTTAAAGAGAAAGGGAATGAGTGTATATGGAAAGTATCTTGAGTTACGTTATTGATCTTTTGTAAATTGCATACTTGTAGAAAATGTGCAAGATGTTCATGAGGGTCCTCGACCGCGTTAACCCAAAATGCTCTTGAAGAAACATTTGAATCAAGAAATGCTTGATTTCTTTATTAACTTGAATATGAATGTGAGACATTCCTCCATAAGTTGGTTCTTCATTTGATAAAAATAATCATGAATAGGAGGATGAGGAAATTGGTTTAACTTGACCATTATGACCTCACTCGGCTTTGCCGCATCACTCCCTTTATCGTTCAACTTTCACTCTTTCTCATTCCAGCTCTTCTTTTGTTGCTTGTTCGGCTTATTCGGCTCTCTCGTTTGGGTTCAAGAATACTCTGGTTGAACCTCTTGGTGCATCGTCGTCATCAAAGAAGTCTTCAATGACACCATCAACTTGCACATGTGCATCATCACCTTCGGCCATATATCTATTCAGCGCTTTCAAATTTCTAGTGGTTGCTTCAAGCTGGGGATTGAAAGTTGTTAACAGCCCCTTTTTGGGAATGCGTAAACATGCACTACACAAAATCAACCACCAATACCAATGTAGTAAATATAATAAAAATAAAACCTCTAAATTAAAATCTAAACTACTTATCATAATATTAGTACGAAATGCTAATCCCAACAACGGTACCAAAAACTTATTCGCCTCGTTTTTTAAACTATTACAAGTATACAAGTTTCAAATATAGTAGTGGCAAACAAGGTCGTATTCAACAGAGACTAGATTAGACTAAATACCTTGACTATAACAGTTATGATTTTATCTACTAAAATAAACAAGATGGTTAAATCAATTAAACTAAATAACATAAAATAAACAAAATAAAACTTAAAATAACACAATGGATGTGGATGATTCCAAGAGAATGGTTTCGATTAATAACTCTCTTTTGTTATGATATCTAACTTCTACTTATGATTATCCTATACAGCATAATTATGGCCATCTAACACCTTCGGCTCAATTACTCATGTACTTTCCTTTCAGTTAGTATCATGTAATCCAGCTAAAAACCGCTCATAGGACATACTAGCTTCCATTAAATATGTATACGCCCTTTAGTGCGTATGAAAATTTAACGTTAATTATCTTATTGCCTAAATATTGTTTCTTCCACATTCGTATTGACTCAATATTTGCAATAACATGTAAAACGGTGATCAAAATGCTAAAAATGAATTCAAAACAACATAAAATGAGTAGGAATAATATCAACGAAAGAAGTACTTTAAGATCACATTTCAAAAGTCACCAATCCAATCTCATGTTTGGAATCAAAGCTACTTAGTCAGTCATGGTTATAAGAAAATAGTATTTTACCGAGGGGAACACCTAGAAAATTATTGTCCTCAAAAATTCCGAGGGCATTACCGATGGAAACTATTACCAAGGGCATTGAGGGTCAATACCTTTGTTAAGTCCTTCGTAAACACTGAGCCAATGTTTGCCGCCATTATTATTGAAGGTAATACCGAAAGCTTTCCAAGTAGAAATTTACCGAGTGCATTAACCCCTCGAAAAAACCGAGGGGAGTAAGTTTTCCTCGGGATTTTTTGAGTGGAAATAGTTCCCCTCGGCGTTTTCCGAGAGGAAAGAGACCTACTCGGTATTTTCCAAAGGGAAATTACTCCCTCAATTTTTTGAATTTAAAAAAACATTAAAATATATATATATATATATATATATATATATATATATATATATATATATATATATATATAAATAGCGTGAAAATAAACCATATCCTATCATTTTAGGCACGTGGGGTGATTTTGACCCGGGTTTCACTAGAAAATAACACCGAGCATGTACTTATTTACACGTGTTGTGTAATTCGACCAACGGTAACTACAATACGATCGATCAACTTGTTAAGTTGGAAACGCAAAGCAACAAAGCGTCGTAATTATTATGAAGGTTGCACAAGGTGTGTTTCATTGTTTTAGAATCACGAGAATTGGTAATTGATTGGTATATATATTTCTTCTTTTTTCTTTTTTTGAATATTTTTAAAATTAAAAATATCGAGGGGAGCAAATTCCCCTTGGATAATCCCAAGGGGTATCTACTCCCCTCGGGTTTTTTAATTAAAAAATAAACTCAAAAAATAGAAATAAATATAATAACGTAAAATTAAATCATATCTTATCATTTTAGGCACGTGGGGTGGTTTTGACTCGGGTTTCACTAGAAAACTATCAACGAGCATGTACTTATTTACACGTGTCGTGTAATTCGACCAACAGTAACCACGATACGATCGATCAACTTGTTCAAGTGGAAACGCAAAGCAACGAAGTGTCGTAATTTTTATGAAGGTGTCACGAGGTTTGTTTTATTATTTTAGAACTAATTTGCACGTTTTTGTACATATTTTTCTTACCGTTTTTGTATCACGTTGCGTGTGTTTTGCTTGCTTTTAGGTGTTTCAGGAGTCGAGTTGGCCGTTTTTCGTTATTTCTAGGTTTTTCGTATTTTTGTACGTTTCATTATTAGTTTTTGTAGTTTTTCACTATTTCGTTTTTCTTTTGGCCGTAGGACGTCCAAGCGGGGCCCGCGCTTGTTTGGGATCATTTTTACTCGACTCGGGAATGGACGTACAAGCAAGGAAGTGCAACGGACGAGGCTCGATAAACCGGCAGACGTAAAAAGAACGAGAAATCGAGCCGGGTGCTGCATTTCAGTCTACCGACTGGAAGTTCAGTCGATCGACTGGAACTCCAAAATCGACTGCATTCCAGGGACTTTTGGTCGTTTTGGACAACGCAGTCGATCGACTGCCGACGTGGCCGATCGACTACAGTCGATCGACTGTAGCCCCCCAAGATCGACTGGATTCCAGGGCTTCTGGACGTTTTGACAGCGCAATCGATCGACAGGCGACTTGACCGATCGACTGCTTTACAGTCGATCGACTGAAAAACAGATTTTTTGCCACTTTTGGATGAATTTGCCCCTTTGTGAAGGATAAAGAACCAGAGACGTCATTTCATTTAGAACAACTTGCAGAAGGGCTTTGGCTACAACAGGAAGCTCCTTCTACCATAGCAAAATCTTTCCTTTTTCATTTTGCCAGTGATTAAGTAAAATGAGTTTTATTTAATCAGGGACTCTAAGGGACGAGTTCATATAAGAACAATATGTTGATCGAATCACAATGTGTTGTGAACACACGGCTAGCTTACACCTGAACCATTGAGGGTCACACCACGTGTTACCTGATTATTGAAAACGATAGCTAGAAATTAATTGTTAATTTTAGCATAGTTAGATGTCAATATGATTGAATCTAAATTGAGAAAAATACGAGAAGGTCATTCTGGAAGCGAAAAATATAATTGTTATATTTTTCGAAATTATCGTTTATGAGAAATAATTTAATTCCGATGGGGTTTTTAATTTTAAAATTGGATCGACCCAATAAGCCATTTAAGTTATTGGGCCGGTGTTTCATTTTAAATTAAAAAGAGTTGGGCTTCTTTTGTTTTTAAAATCATAAGGTTTGTTTTTTATTTATTTTAATTGGGCCCATCCATTGAGCCCATTCCACCTTGAGCCCATAAGGTTTGTTTTTTATTTTTTCTTAATGGGCTAGCCCACAAATTAGAGTTGGGCTCTTATGTTTTAATTAAAAAAAAAAATTAAAAACAAATAGATGATAAAAAGGAGGAGACGGGATTTTGAGAAATACTGAACACAACACAACAAAACCAAAACAAAAGAAGACAGAGACGAAAACTTTTTTTTCGAAAAACCCTAGCCGACACCCCTCACCCGTTGTCCACCTCAAGGCCCCGCCGCTTGCCGCCGGCCGCCGCCTCGCACCGAAACGTTCGGTTGTTTTTCTCCGTCGTTTTTCAATCCCTCGACGGATCTAAGCGCTCCGTCGTAGGGACGTCGGGTTATACGGTGTGTGACACCGATTTACCGGAGATTCATTGCAGCCCCGTAACGCCGTCGTCGGAGGATCGCCTGCGTCTCGCCGGAGCGCCTGGCCTGCCGCTGCTGCTTTCGAAGGTCGCCGGAACGGCCGCCTGCCGAAAAAGGCTTCTCCCGCCGCGCCGTTTTCCTGCCACAGCCGAAGATCGACAGCCGCTTCGTCGCCGGTTTTTTCGGTCCCGTTGTTGTTGAACGGGCAGCCTCGAGCCGCTGCCGTCCCGTGGCCCGCTGCCGTGCCGAGTTTCTTTCGGCCGTTGCATCCCGTAGCCGAGAGGTAACAATGGCTGATCTCGTTTAATATTATATATGTGCGCATGTATATATATTATGTGTGTGCAGATTGTTTATGAAACATATATATTTGTATGTTGCTATGTATATGAGATATACATTTGTGTGTGCAGAGTACATATAATATATATATGAAACATGCTGCTGTGATATAATACATATATATAAATAAGATGTGTTTTGTGCATGCGATTATGTATATGTGTGCCGTATGTGTTATTTGCATGCATGCGTTATGTTAAGTATATAATACATAATTATATATATATATAATTAATATGTTAATATATATAATTGTTATATATATGTATGCTGGATTTCATTATATGATATATATAATTGTAATTATATTTATATGATTAATATATTAATATATATATAATTGTTATATATATATATATATATATATATATATATATATATATATATATATATATATATATATAATTTATAGAAACGTATTATGCTCGCTCGATTTTGAGAAAATCGAATTGTTTCTATTTATTAAAAGAAAATTAAAACATTGTTTGATTTAATTGATTTTAAAATGGGCCGTCGTCAATTTGAATTCGATTCAAATTACTTTTAAATAAAAAAAATTTTGTTTTCCGCTGCGCGACGGTACCCTCGATTCCCAACAGGGACCCCTTCGCCTCACCACTAGAGAGTGATGTGGGAGAGATAGGATCGGCTACGGGCTCGTTCGAATCTGGGAAGAACACGATCTTCTTGAACACTTGTTGAAGGTCCGTCGTCGGGTAGGGCGACCTTGTTGTCTACCACCTTGCCACTTCGGAGAATGGTCACGGCTTGAGCTTGGGCCGGTTGACTTGGTAGCTTGTCCTTGTCCCGTGCCCGTTTTAGTTCGTTGACATCCGTAGCTACTTGCCCCATTTGCGTCTCCAAACTCAAGAGCCGTTTGCTTAGCTCGGTTAAGACGGATTCGAGGTTCATTTGTCGCGGTGTCGGATTGTCTTGGGGAGTCGGGAATCGGTGCTTGATGAGGCGGAAAAGGTGGTCGAGCGGCATATGGGACTTGTGGGCGCGCGTTTGTTTAGCTTTTTGTGGCCATCAGGGGTCCGGTTGGAGGAACCACCCTAACTTTAGGTGGAAGGAACCAACGAATACTCAAACTCCACCCGGACCCCCGATGGCACAACAAGCTCAACAAACGCGCCCCCAAGTCCCATATGCCGCTCGACCACCTTTTCCGCCTCATCAAGCACCGGTCCCGGCTCCCCAAGACAATCCGATACCGCGACAATTGAACCTCGAATCCGTCTTAACCGAGCTAAGCAAACGGCTCTTGAGTTTGGAGACGCAAATGGGGCAAGTGGCTACGGATGTCAACGAACTAAAACGAGCACGGGACAAGGACAAGCTACCAAGTCAACCGGCCCAAGCTCAAGCCGTGACCATTCTCCGAAGTGGCAAGGTGGTAGACAACAAGGTCGCCCTACCCGACGACGGACCTTCAACAAGTGTTCAAGAAGATCGTGTTCTTCCAGATTCGAACGAGCCCGTAGCCGCTCCTAGCTCTCCCACATCACTCTCTAGTGGTGAGGCGAAGGGGTCCCAGGCTGACGGGGGTTACATAAGTCCGCCGCACCGTACCGACCTCCGATTCCATATCCGAGCCGTATCCGACCGACAAAGCAAGACGACCAATTCCTCGAGCTATACAAGATGCTATCAAAGGTTAACATAAACTTCCTTTGCTCGACATAATCCGGAAATATTCCCGCTTACACGAAGTTTTTCAAGAAGCTAACATCTCAAGAAACGCCGATTCGAGGAGAATGAAAAGATATGCATATCGAACGCGGCAAGCATTGCTTATAGCAATTCCTCCCACATAAAGAAGGTGATCCGGGGAGT
>BMAC01000720.1:56193-103172 GCA_014905375.1 Phtheirospermum japonicum
AACAAAGGATACGTTATAAAATCCTTGAAGTTGTTGAGTAGCACGTTTTTTCCCTTTTTTTCGATTTTTTAGTATATATTTGTTAAAGAGAGGCGTAGATGATTTTGGCTAGTAGGGAGCCGATTAACGGTTCGAGCGTGGATAGACCTTAGCCGGGGCAGGGACGGGGAGACCGACTTGGTGGATTGTTTAAGTCCTTTTAGGTTTCGGGAGTCGATCTAAATTTCCTTAACAACGCACATTGACGTCCTTTTAGCCAAAGCTAACAAGCAACGTAGCGTACGACGTCTCGAATTATTTTGTGCATTAGTTAGGATTGGTCGGGGGTAGTCTTGTAATTTTACGTTAGTTTTGCTTGAGGACAAGCAACCGTTCTAAGTGTGGGGTGGTTGATTTGCACGTTTTTGTACATATTTTTCTTACCGTTTTTGTATCACGTTGCGTGTGTTTTGCTTGCTTTTAGTGTTTTTAGGAGTCGAGTTGGCCGTTTTTTCGTTATTTCTAGGTTTTCGTATTTTTGTACGTTTTATTATTAGTTTTCGTAGTTTTTTCACTATTTCATTTTTCTCTTGGCCGTAGGACGTCCAAGCGGGGCCCGCGCTCATTTGGGATCGTTTTTACTCGACTCGGGAATGGACGGACAAGCAAGGAAGCGCAACGGACGAGGCTCGATAAACCGGCGGACGTAAAAAGAACGAGAAATCGAGCCGGGTGCTGCATTTCAGTCGACCGACTGGAAGTTCAGTCGATCGACTGCCCTTCCTAGTCGATCGACTGGAACTCCAAAATCGACTGCATTCCAGGGACTTTTTGGCCGTTTTGGACGACGCAGTCGATCGACTGGAGCCCCCCAAGATCGACTGGATTCCAGGGTTTCTGGCCATTTTGACAGCGCAGTCGATCGACAGGCGACTTGACCGATCGACTGCCAGTCGATCGACTGCTTTACAGTCGATCGACTGAAAAGCAGATTTTTCGCCACTTTTTGGACGAATTTGCCCCTTTGTGAAGGATAAAGAACCAGAGACGTCATTTCATTTAGAACAACTTGCAGAAGGGCTTTGGCTACAACAGGAAGCTCCTTCTACCATAGCAAAATCTTTCCTTTTTCATTTTGGTCAAATCTAAATTATAGTAATTAGTTATTAGCTCTAGTTTAGTTAAGTGTTAGATCTTTATTTAGCTAGTTGTTCAAGCTTTGGCTTGGCATTTCTTTTGTGAAGAATCCTTCAAGTTTCTATTTCCTCTTCAAGCTTTTTGTGGAATCATACATTTGGTAATATCTTTCTATTAATCTAGTTTTATTTTCATGTTATTTATTTTAATCTTGTGTGATGCTTGGATCATTGTTTAGTTGTTATTTTGGTTATCAAAACTTCCATTTTCACTTTATAGCTTTCTAGCTTTTGAACTTATGCTTTTAAGTTGTTAAGTTGTTTAGATCAATTTCTAAGTTTTTAGAAGTTTTATAAATCTTCCCTTTTTCAAACTTTGATTTTTGTTAAATTAATGTTGACTTTTTAAAATAAGCATGACTTTAATTTTCCCTCCATTTTCCTTAATTTAAATTATAAGCATTTTTAGTTAACTAGTTTAGATTAATCATTTTTAAATAAGCCTTAATTTCCTTTTCGTATTTTAATGCTTTCAAAACTTCTATTTCAATTTAAAAGTTTAGTTATAAAAACCGAACCAAATCAATGACTATCGCTTTCCTAGTTTAGATAAGTTTAGTTTCAACCGACGATAAGAGCAAATAAGAAACCGATAAGCCGATAACATCCATCCTCGAGAGACACGACTCGGGAAGAACTCGCCGCCCTACAAACCGGCTCCGTACTCTTGCGGAGACGGATTCTCAAATTAGAGCGTCGAGAATCCATCGATCAAGAACCATGAGAATTAGTAATTGATCGGTATATATTTTCTTTTCTTTTTTAGTTTTTTTTAAATTAAAAATACCGAGGGGAGGAAATTTCCCTCGAAAAATTCCGAGGGGAACTATTTCCCCTCAGGATTTTCTGACGGGAATCTACTCCCCTCGGGTTTTTTAATTCAAAAATAAAGTTAAAGAATAATAGAAAAATATATAATAGCGTAAAAAGAAACCATATCCTATCATTTTAGGCACGTGGGGTGATTTTGACCTGGGTTTCACTAGAAAAATATCAACAGAATATCACTGAGCATGTACGTAATTACACGTGTTGTTTAATTCAACCAACAGTAACCACGATACGAACGATCAACAAGTTCAATTGGAAATGCAAAGCAACAAAGCGTCGTAATTTTATGAAGGTGTCATAAAGTGTATTTCGTTATTTTAAAACCACGAGAATTAGTAATTTATGCTTTTTCTTTTTTTCTTTTTTGAATTTTTTTTAAAATTAAAAATACGGAGGGGAGAAAGTTCTCCATGAAAAACCCCGAGGGGAACTAATTCTCCTCGGGATTTTCTGAGGAGAATCTACTCCCCTCGATTTTTCTAATTTAAAATAAATTTAAAGAAAATATAGAAAAAATATAATAGCATAAAAATAAATCATATCGTATTTCACTATGAAAATATCATGAGCATGTACGTATTTACACGTGTCGTGTAATTCGACCAACAGTAACAACGATACGATCGATCAACTTGTTCAGTTGGAAACACAAAGCAATGAAGCGTCGTAATTTTTATAAAGGTGCCACGAGTTGTGTTTCGTTGTTTTAGAACCACGAGAATTAGTAATTGATTGATAAATATGCTTTTCTATTTTTATTTTTATTTTAAAAAAAAAAACTAAAAATACCAAGGGGAGAAGATTCTCCACTGAAAATCCCAGTGGTAATCTACTCCCCTCGGTTTTTCTGAGGGGATTTTTTCCCCTCAGTCCCTGCCCTAAAAATAGAAGCGGGACGCCCCCGCTGCTTTCATTCTGCAGAAGAAAAATAAACTGAATAACAGCTAGGACTAGCCACCACCGCCGACCAGCCCGCCACCTCCAGCATCCCGTCAGCCACGACCCACCACCGTCGCCACGACCCACCACTACCTGCCCTCCCCTCCACCGCCGCCTTTGAAGGTACTATTTCTATTAGTTCTTTCAATTTGAATTATGTTTTTTTATTTATGAAATTATATAAAATAATTGTATAATTAGGGTTTAGTTTAGGAATTATTATATAATTAGGGTGTAATTTAGCGATATTGTATAATTAGGGTTGAATTTAGTGATAATTTTATAATTAGGCTTTAATTTAGGGTTTGTTGTATATCTAGGGTTTATTTAAGGGTTATTGTATAATTCGGGTTTAATTTAGGGGTTTGTGTATAATTAGAGTTTAATTATGCAATTAGGGTTCGATTATAAAATTAGGATTTAATTTAGGGGTTATTTTATAATTATGATTTAATTTATGACTTATTGTATAATTAGAATTTAATTTAGGGGTTTATTGTATAATTAGGGTTTAATTGAGAGGTTATTTCATAATTATATTTTAACTATGCAATTAGGATTCGATTATATAATTAGGGTTTAATTTAAGGTTTATTGTATTATTAAGTTTTAATTTAGGGGTTGTTGTATATTATGGTTTGACTTAAGGTTTAATTATGAATTTATGGCTCAATTATGCAATTATGGTTTACTTTAGGGCTTATTGTATAATTAGGGTTTAATTATACAATTAGGGTTCGATTAAACAATTAGGGTTCTTTAATGTTCATTAATGGTTTAATTATGAAATTATCTTTTAAAGTGTATGTCATGGTGGTTTTTAAGTGTCGTGGTGACGGTTGTGTTTAAAATATATGTTATGGTTTCTTGATATTTTATATATGTTGTGTTTGATTGATGTTGCGATTGGTTGGGTAGACGTCAGTGATGAAGCGGTGTACGATGCTGGCCGAGAGGTTCCGTCCCTCTAATAATGTTTCTCAAATTTATTTTAAAATATGATGGTGGTTTTGAAAAATTTTAAATTATTTGTGATGATGGTTTTGAAATACAGTGGTTTCGTCCCTCGTATTATATTTACTTTTATCAGATGCCGATAGATCGTGGACGCAAATCTAAACTAGGTCGATCAGATATGGAGTCAGTTAATCGATTAGCTAATTTTGAACGTGGGTCTTGGTACTGATCATTCAGCGCTGACCCCAGATACCACCACACCGACACCGTCCGATTCAGATACATCCCGACAGCAATTGAGCCCACCAGAGAGGCGATGCCTTGTTTATATCGCAGTGAATAAGTAAGAAAATTAATAATTATAAAATTCTAATCATTGTTATTATTAAATTATATTTGTAACCACAAACACAATTACAAGCTACATAGTAGGGAGGTCAGGCTGCGCAACATATTTCGAAAGATCGTGGAGAAGGAGCTTCATCCCGCCGGGTGGCAGTTTAAGGCAGTCCCTAAAGAGATTCGTGCATTATGGCGGGACATATTTCAGGTAATTATTATTTTGTGTCTAAATTTACTAATTTTTATTGTTACTTGAGGATCATGTATCAATTGAATTGTAATTATTATTATTATTATTTTTTTATACCTCCTTTATACAATTTGATTTTATCCCCTCTGCACATCACAAACAATTCAAATTAAGAAATTTTAAGATTTCACATAATTATTTTTACAATAAGCCTACTACCATTAATGAAGAACACAATTTATTTATACATGTGCCAAATAGTCTAAAGCTTTCCATATCAAACCAATTAACTTAAATAGCCATTAGCCCACAATTTGTTCCAAACCATGTTCTCAGCACTTTGAAAAACGAAAAAACACATCATAGATAAACATAGACATGCAAAAATCATTAAGTTCCAAAATAAACACCAACTGAAATGGATTTTTTTTATCACGGTTATCTTCTCATCTTCCCTGTTTCTTCGGTCTTTTGCACATATTTCTGAACATAATACACGTATATTAATAAATTCACACACAAAAAACACTACTAATATACCTTGTTCATTACTGGCGGTGAAGAGAAAGGTGGCGGTTTCATCACCGACGAGGCACTCAGCAATGCGAGTGTGTAGGGGAGGTGCGGGGATGCAGCGTTTCCTTTACAAACCTCAAACACAATAAGAAATAGTGAATAACTAAATTTCGTTTACAATCAAGCCACTACCAGTAACTTAAGTGATTGCACGCAATTGAATTAAGTTGATAAATGCAAGACAAATTCTCTAAGAAAATATATTATTCAACCAAGCTTTGCGTCGATGCTTTCTTGCAATATGCTATCACACACGACTAAATACATAAATTTTCTGAGAAAATATTGACAAGTTAATAAATAACTTCTGCTATCAGACATGCACCTGAATTTAAAAAGTGAGAGTTTGAGATCCAACCGTAAAAAGTAAGGGAAAACAATTCTAAAATGATGAGGCAAGCCTTGAGTAGTTGAAACAAGAACGAAAAACAAAGTTCAAATTATTCGGTGACACCAAAAATCAGAAGTGCATAAGAAAGAAAATATGATACCAACAAAGGTTGAGATGAACAACAACAAATTCAAGAGTCATGTTGTCCATATCATATATCAACTGGAAAGATAATTCAGTTACCGATTTAAGCTTCCAACAGTTTCATAATGGCCCCAAATTTATCAGATATACGAATTTGTATGACAAAAATAAAATTAAATTTTAAATCAAAACTAACTACATCCACAGGTTAATGGAGTAAAGAAAATATAAATTAATTAAAAATCAAGAAATTACTGAAATGGCTTTAGAATACAGGGGATTCAAATCTTGCCTTACAACCAAAGTCGTCGATATTAAAAATTGGGTTCGAATCAGGACTAAACATGATACAGCCGCGATAATTATAAATCACAACTTCGTATTCGTCGAGGATGGTGAAAACTGGCGGCGGCGGCGGCGGGCGGTGGTGTCTCGGCGTAGGAACTTTGATCGAACTAATTGGGGGAGAAATGAAGTAAAAGAAAGAAAGTGAAATTAGGGCACGAGTGAGTGTGACAACGAATGCCGATGAGATTGTGCGCAAAGTTTGGATTTGTATTTTGGGTGAAATATTGAGTTTGGACTACAATGACATAACCTTCACTTTAAATTTTTGCCCAACGGTTAGTTTTAATCCTTAACAAGGTGTGTTTGATCAAATCCAAATCTTTCAATATCTTATCTCTCTCTTATCCACTTCCCAAAGGGAAAGAAATTGTTTGTCCTCCACTCCAAAGTGTCTGATTATTTTGACTTTACCTATATGTTTTTTATATAGTTGTTGATTGCTTCTTAATGCCTGATTCCATCCAAAAAAAATCGTCGGAATTCGAAGACATGCGTTCACGACGATGTAACTCTCGCAATCTTTAATCGAAATCTTCTAGGCGACATGTATAATCCAAATATCTAAACAATTTTGTGAATCAATGCCGAAAAAAGTTAGAACGAACAGTCATCGATGCTCGGTGGTTTTGGCCCCATTTTTTTATTTTTGACATCGGTTCACAAAAATTGTTAGAAGTTTGGTTTATAAACATCGTTACGAAGATTTAAATATACAAGTTGCGAGGTTTTTAGCTTCATGTTCAAATTTTGATGATTTATTTGAACGAAATAAGACATTAAGAGGCAACCGAAGGGGGAAAGTATATTTTATGTGATGTTTTGATAGAATAAATAGTTTAAAAGGTAAAATCAAAATAATTAAATACTTTGAGAGGCAGATAAAAATTTAATCCAAAAATATATAAATAAGGTGGATTATTTTTTACAAAATCAAAGAACATAAGGTAGAATAAAGCTTGAAAAAGGAAAAGAGTTTCATTAAATAATTTTATTTTCATTTTTAACTTTACTATTTGTTTAGCAAGAAAGTTGCAAGAAAACTAAAGAAGAAAAAAGATTCAGGCCAAATTAAATAACTTCCACGTAAAGATGAAATATACGACCACAAAACCGTGAAAATTGTAAAGGACAACAAGAGTTTGTAACAAAATTTATGGCATGTACGGGGTGGTATTTTGGAGTCATTACATGTTTCTATTCCTGGTTGTATAAGTAGATGAATGGCAAACGGTGTCGTTTTAATAATAAGTACAAACGATGTCGTTTTAAATGTTTTTTATTTCCGTTATGTTTTCTGCGTCTATATAATGAGGGTAACTCATTTGTAAGCTTTGATTTTCCCCAGATAATAAAATTACAGATATTTTTCCAAGATATTTTCCATTATCAATCTCTTCATGTATCCAGAGCGAAATCCGATCCACAAGTGATCTCCGATTAAATTTTTTCTTAGATTCGAACTCTGTATATCAGATTTCGACTTGATTAACCATGCAAAGTTCAAGGAGCTCAACTTGGCCGACTTTGACGGCGGAGACCGGTTCAAGCTCAAGGCAGAATCAAAATCGAGACGATGATCTGTTATTTCTGCACGGGTCGGATCATCCAGGTATGACTCTAGTTACTCATTCGTTAATTGGATCAAACTTTCTAGTATGGAAAAGATCGATGATGATTGCGTTGGGAGCTAAGACAAAGTTAGGGTTCATAAATGGATTAGTGAAGATTCCAGATCTAAATAGTCCTAGTTATGATCAATGGAAAAAGGTTGATTGGATGGTAATTTCATGGATTTTAAATTCTTTATCGAAGGATATAGTGGATGCATTCATATACGCAGACTCTGCTAAAGATTTATGGGACGATATATGTCAGAGATTTGAGGAAAGTAATGGACCTCTGATTTATCAGCTACAGAGAGATATATCAAACTTAAAGCAAGGAAATGATACTGTGATGATATATTTTACAAAATTGAAGAAATTATGGGATGAGTATGCATGTCTTGTGCCGCACCTAGTATGTAAATGTGATATTGGAAACACTATTGCTGAACAGGAAATGCAGACAAAATTAATGCAGTTTTTTATGGGATTAAATGAAGGATACGATAACGTGAAAAATCAAATGTTATTAATGGGTCCTCTGCCTACTGTCAACAAGGAATATTCCATGATCCTCTCAGCTGAGAGACAGAGAGCTTTGCAATCCAATAATGGAGACTTAGTTCACAATATGGCTATGGCTGTTAGATCAACTGGTTATAGAAGAGGAAGTTCGGGAAGATTTCAGACAGGACAATGGAATGGGGATAAGTTGAAAGGTTCTGAGAAGTTGAGTAAAGAGGAGAGAAGCAAACTGAAATGTGATCATTGTGGATGGAATGGACATGATAGGTCAGGATGCTTCAAACTTCATGGATATCCTGATTGGTTCAAAGAATTAAAAGGGAAGAAGGAGGTGACTCATGCAAATGTGGTTGGTTCTCATGAGCAACCAACTAGAAACGATGGAGCTGCAGATATATCAGCACTAGCCAGAGAGGTCGCAAAGCTGTTAAATCGGAAACCTGATAGTGGAAATGGAGATCTAAATTTGCATGATGCAGGTTATCATGTAAACTTTGCTGGAAACATCATTGAAACTGATTTGCAGTGTGCTCTGAGCATGTTTGAAGATGTAAGTAAAGACACTTGGGTAATAGACACAGGGGCAAGCCGACACATGTGTACCAATGCCGAGCTCATGGTTGATTTGAGCGAGCTAAACAATCCAGTTATGGTATTTTTGCCAGATGGGAGCACTAAACCAGTAATGAAGACTGGAACTGTATACATTATTGATAAAGTGATCCTCACTAATGTTTTGTACATTCAATCCTTCAAATATAATCTGCTTTCAGTTGCACAACTATGTAATAAGTCAAAGTTGGAGTGCATTTTTGATGCTGCTCAATGCATATTGCAAGATGCTAAAACTGCTGAAGTATTAGTAAGATAGTCAGGAAGACTATATGTCTTGGATGGTCAGCCAATTTTAACTGCAGTCTTTGCACCACAAACATTGAAATTTGGCACAAAAGTCTAGGACATGCCAGTCCTAGTACTCTCTCACATGTTCCTTTTCTGAAGAGCTCCATTACTGCTGAGGTTATGCAGAAGTTGAAGTCATGTGATGTTTGTATCAAAGCTAAACAACACAGACAACCTTTCCCAACCAGTTCGATTCAGACAAAAGGAGTTTTTGACCTAATTCACATTGATATATGGGGCCCATGCAAGGAGTCTAATCTTATAGGTACCCCCTATTTTTTAACAATAGTGGATGACTACAGCAGAAATACATGGGTGACATTGATGAAGAATAAGAGTCAGGCAGTCAACTTAACTAAAAACTTTGCTGCAATGGTGCATACTCAGTTTGGATTTAGAATTAAAAGGGTCAGGAGTGACAATGGAACAGAATTCATGAGTCATGAATGCCAGCTATTTTTTAAAGAGAATGGAATAATACATCAAAGCAGTTGTATCTACAACCCACAACAGAATGGTGTAGTGGAGAGAAAGCACATACATTTGTTGGAGGTCGCAAGATCCTTGTTATTTCAGTCAACTTTACCACAAAAATTTTGGGGTTATGCTGTTCTGATTGCTGCTTACATCATAAATAGGCTGTCAAGTTCAGGACTAAATTGGGCTACTCCTTATGAAAGACTACATGGTAAAGTGGCAGATTATGATAGACTTAAGCCTTTTGGATGCTAAGCCTATGCAGCAAACATTCATCCTCATATATCAAAGCTAGATAGCAGGTCTCACAAGTATATTTTCTTGGGATTTGTAACTGGAAAGAAAGGATTTCTCTTATATGACATGGATACCTGCATTGTCCTTGTCTCTAGGGATGTTGTCTTTCAAGAAGATATTTTTCCTTTTTCAGGATAAAGCTGTTATTCCTGATTGCGACCTCTCTCCTCTACCTGTCTGTAGAGAGACACCTCCTGAAGATGTGCATGTTCCAATTGATGAGCCCGCTGCAGATGTGGTTGCAAATATTAGAAGGAGTACAAGAGATCATGTGCGACCTAGATGGCATGAAGATTACATATGTCAGTCCGCAAACACACCAATTCTGCATCAGCCTATGCAGTTTGCCTATGCTTTTATCACATTTCTTGCCAACATTGCTACAACAAGGAGCCTGCAAACTATGAAGAGGCTTGTCAGTCTCCTAATTGGGTACATGCGATGAATGAAGAACTGACAGCTCTAGAGCAGAACAATACCTGGGTTGTTGCTTCTCTGCCACCTGGAAAGAAGGCAATTGGATGTAAGTGGGTGTATAAGGTGAAAAGGAAGGCCAATGGAGAGGTCGAAAGATATAAGGCAAGGTTGGTGGCCGAAGGTTACAACCAGGTCGAGGGAATAGATTTTTTTGATTGCTTCTCCCTGGTGGTAAAGCTGGTCACAATCAGATTTTTGGTGGCAGTTGCAACTGTCCATAAATGGCCACTGTATCAATTGGATGTCAACAATGCATTTCTGCATGGACACCTTAGTGAAAAGGTTTACATGAAGGCTCCCCCAGGATATAGAGAGGTTAAAAAGGGTGATGCATGCAGACTAACCAAGAACTTGTATGTCTTAAACAAGATTCCAGGGAATCGAATAATGAGCTTTGCAGGAAGTTGGTTCTTTTTGGTTTAGTCCAGTCCAAGCTGGATCATTGTCTATGCACCCATCACTCTTCTGAAGGTTTTGTAGCAATGCTGATATATGTAGATGATATCCTTATCACTGGTTCCAATGTGACAATGATTCATTCCCTTAAGGCACAGTTGGATGCTGAATTCACTATTAAGGATCTTGGCTTTGCAAGATTTTTCCTAGGAATGGAAATTGCTAAAGGGAGTAAGGGAACCTATCTCTGTCAGAAAAAATACATTTTGGATATTCTTGCAGACATGAGGCTAGAGGACTGTGAAATTGTGCCAACTCCTCTCCCTCAAGGACTCAAACTTACTGGTTCTGATGGTGAACCTTTGGATGATCCAGCACAGTATAGAAGATTGATAGGCAGATTGTTATATTTGAATTTAACCAGAGTTGATGTTACTTATGCTGTTCAGAAACTCAGCCAATTTCTGAATAATCATTTTTCCTCTCATTGGCAAGCTGCTCTTCATGTTCTGAGATATCTAAAGGGCACTCCCTCTCTTGGTCTTTTCTACTCGGCTGATTCTTCACTGCAACTTGAGGCTTATGTGATGCAGATTGGGCAGCTTGCAAAGATACAAGAAGGTCGATCACGGGTTATTGTGTATTACTGGGTTCCTGCTTGATTTCTTGGAAAGTAAGAAGCAAACCACTGTATCTCGTTCTTCAGCAGAGGCAGAATACAGGGCAATAGGAGCTACCGTCTGCGAGCTACTCTGGATTTTCCCTTTAGCTCGCGATCTTGATCTGTCACCGGTTTTACCTATACCGCTGTGGTGTGACAATCAAGCGGCAATCTATATAGCCGCCAATCTTGTTTTTCATGAACGGACCAAACATCTGGAAATTGACTGTCATGTGGTTCGGGACAAGTACAAGAAGGGATTTGTTTTGTTTCGCCATGTTTCTTCCAAGCATCAGCTCGCTGATCTTTTGACAAAGATATTACCTTGTGGACAATTTCTTATACTTGTGTCCAAGTTGTTCATGATGAATTTTCATCATGCTCCAACTTGATGGGGGGGTGATGAAATATGAGGTCGCTGAGGTTTGAGGTCTCAGCTAGGTCGAGGTCGCTGAGGTTGAGGTCGCTGGAGGTCGCAGCATGGAGTCATTACGTGTTTCTATTCCTGGTTGTATAAGTAGATGAATGGCAGAAGGTGTCGTTTTATTAATAAGTACAAACGATGTCGTTTTTTATTTCTGTTATGTTTTATGCGTCTATATAATGAAGGTAGCTCATTTGTAAGCTTTGATTTTCCCCGGATAATAAAATTACAGATATCCCAAGATATTTTCCATTATCAATTTCTTCATATTTTCATTTCACAATTTCTATTTTTCAACTATTATGAAAATGAGAATCACAGTTGTTTATATTTAATTGAAACATTTTTAAAGTTTTTACTTTTGCATCATTCATTTCAAATATATCAATCGCATCTCATCTTTTATGATATAAACACACCATTAGCACCAAAATTTAATTAAAATATTAATATTTTTAAATTATACTATATATTTATTTAATAGGATACACCATTTACAATCTTAATATTAATATTATAATATATTCAAATTAAAATGTTAAAAAAGACACTATCAGTAGCAACTTTCAAATTATTATATACCTAAAAATTATTCAGCCAAGCGTTTTCACACAAAAACCAATAAATTCTCAATTATCACTCTTTTTTCTATAAATTGAAAACTGGAATAGAAACACATCAATACATCACCTATATATCCCTCAATATTTAGTTCTTCATAAAACGATGCCTCATCTTTTTATCATTTACTTTTTTTCCTTATCTAAGAAGAAAATAAAATCCCTCTCCAACACCTGTAGATGACTCAGACTCGAACTCAGACCTAAGCAGTACGCAGTGGATTGCCTTATCATGTTATTATCTGCGTTCAAACATCTCCGTCTGTTAGATCTTGAACCTTTCCATAATTTGAACAAGTTCACTAATTACAAAAGCTCTACAGAAGCTAAAAAGCGATTTTACGCGCTGTAACAAAAAACCCCGAAAGACCCTTCTCAGATAGAATTTTCTAAATCTTTATACTATGCTAAATGCAG
Source organism: Phtheirospermum japonicum (assembly GCA_014905375.1). Lineage (NCBI taxonomy): Eukaryota > Viridiplantae > Streptophyta > Magnoliopsida > Lamiales > Orobanchaceae > Phtheirospermum > Phtheirospermum japonicum. The sequence goes on from BMAC01000720.1 coordinate 68,828, forward strand.
TTCATGCTGGTAGTAAAGTCAGTTACTTCACAGTTCACACTCTTTGACGGGCAGAATTTGAACGCGCTACATTCGGCACTTCCAAATAATCATCAGTTTCGTCCTCTTCATCAGACGATAGGAAAGACGGACCCATCCATGATTTGAAACCTTCGTTGACGCGTCTCTCCACCTCTGGCGTAACTTCTGTTGGATTCGTTTCGAGCATCTCTACCCCAATATTCCTACCGGCAAAGTCGTTCTCGTCAAGTATAGCTGCTGCTTTTCTTCTAAGGAAAAAGGCGGCCCCACCGTGAAGAACGACTAAACCCCATGATGCGGTTTCATAGCACCAGAATAGAGGCAACGAGCAGCTGCTGCCGAGCGTAAGGAGGGTCGAGCCGAGAAATAGAGCAAGAAGGCCGAATGTGATGGCGAATACGATGTTCAGTATAGACAGACAGCGTACACCGCCTATGAATAACAATCAAATGGACTTCAAGTCAATAAATTATCAGAAACACGAAACAACTGATATGTTTGTGCAGGTGCTGCTTCAAAATTGAACTGCCAAAAAAATCTTTTTTTCCGAAACTTAAATAAGCAACTGTGAAAAAATAAAAACCCATTCCTTATAATCCAAAAGCAAGAGAAAATAAGCAAAAAATTTCATATATAAACAAATTGAAAGAAAGAAAGGGAAAAATAATGACAGAACTCACAAAATCTACAGTCAGTCTCAAACGTAGAATCTGTACAGATAAAACAGCCATGGACACTCCCTTAATCTATTAATTGTCTTCTCTTGTATCAATTCAAGACACACACATTCATTTATAACACATAAAGCTTCAAATGTMWGRTGTTTCAGAAAATCCTATTATWTTCSTAACAACCCWACAAKTAATTAAGAAATAAATCACTCCTACAGCACTGAACAAACATAATTTTAATGCAGGTCAAGTTTCATCTTACAAGATTTTATGGTCAGGTATACTTCTGTTGATTACTTTAGGGTTGTAGATTAATACACCGATATGAATAGAAGGTTAACTATCATTTATTGAGATCATTTTCCAGATTAGCTGTAGTGTAGGCCAAAAAGAATTCAGTTATCCTCTATTATTTCATAAATAGCACCACACACAAAGTCTCAAGGCTCAACACATATGCCAGGCACTAACTTCGACATTCATTCAAGAAAAATCCACATATACAAGCAAGAACAGGTATAACATACCTCTTCTAGAAGCGCAGTAATTGTTCTCAACCACCTTCAAGCATCCATGTCTTGCAGGAGCAGTATAAGCAACAGTAATTCCTGCACCACAGTCGATATCTATAATTTTTGAATTGGAAAAACAGCAAGATGGATATATATATATATATATATATATATATATATAGAGAGAGAGAGAGAGAGAGAGAGAGAGATAACACATTCATAGCAAAAAAAAACTTTAATTACAAGGGCACACACTACAGAGACGAGAACAATAAAAACAATACAATATCATCCACCATGCTCAATGTGTATGCACATGTTCCTTTCTATCATAGTTAAAAGTTCCCTGTAGTCCACTATATTTTATTTTGTACGAGTGGTATATATTGAATGGCCCTTCAAAACCCAAGTTTCTGGATCATTAGGTTATATGAGCACTTTTATCGTAAAATTGTCATACAGTTACTCTCAGATTAATGCCTAAGAGGATACAAGATTGTCAAGCAGCGCAGGCTCCACTCATACTTTCATAAGTTCAACATCCACTACATCCTCAAATGAAATCATTGATGATAATAAAACAGTTAGGATCCAAATCCTCATATCCTTAATCAATGACTTCATATAGTCACAGACAAGAATTACAAACACATTCAGTAGGATTTTGTAAAACATAACCACCTCCAGTAGTCAAAATCTCAAATGCGAGTGGATAACAGGTTTAAAATCTCTCAAAACAGAACAAAAAATAATTGTAGAAACTCAAAATTTCAAAGGTAAACAATTAAATGGCAAGATGAGTGCAGATTCACATTTCCTTACCTGCAATCAAGTAAACGACAGAAGCCGCGAACACCATAGCCGAAGGCACGAAAACCACCATCCAGTAATAATCAACCGTCTCCTGATCCGTCAAAGCAAACGCGCCGGCTAGAAGATCCGATTCTCCGGCGCCACCGCCGTCTGTTCCCTCTGCCGTGAAATTAATCGACAGAGGCTGAATCCTAAGATCGCGGCAGAACGGCCGCCGCAAATTGTCATCTGGAAACACTATTTTCAAGCTAATCACAGTGGAAATCAAAACGGCGAGCGAAATTAGGGCTAGCGTGAGGGAAATGAACGGCTTCTGAAGCTTATGCCAGGCTTTTTCCTCGTCGCGGAGGCTCTGGTACTCGTGCTTCGGCATGAACGCCTGCCGCAAGGCGTCGCCTATTATCGCCATTTCCAGTGAGTGATATATTTCATATATATGTATACAAAATGTTTTGTTCTGTTGTCTGTCTTTTTGCGTTTGTTTGTTAGGGCTAGGGTTAGTTGAGAGGAACTTGAAATGAAAAATCAAAAATGGGGTTTTAAGTATGAGCTGTTATTGAGCTTGCTTGCAGTTTGGAATTTCATCATTTATCAGTTTTCATTTCGTCCCCTTTTTTCCCCTCTTTTTTTTCGCTTAGATTTTGATTTGCTTGATTCAGTGTGATGATTAAAATTGCATTTACACTCTAACCCTTTTTGGTTATTATACAATGTTACCATCTTAATATATAAACATTCAGATATTCTATTTGTTACAGTTAGTACGAAAATTAAAAAAAATAATTGATATTATAATTATAAATATTAAATGATTATAATATTATTTTATTTAAAATAATTAAAAGTATAAAATAATAAAGGTAGAGGTGAAAATAGTGAATCAACCTTTAATTTTATCAGAAAAGTAAAAGTAACAATAATAATCTTTTGAAAATGTAAATTCGACAGATATAACGAGACAAAAAAAATTCAAATTACAATGGATAGAACGAGACGAAAATAGTATATTACTATTATTTAACTTAGTGCGACAGACCGTCGCGGATTTCGTTGGAACGAATCACTCTAAATGTAATTATATAAATTATCGATGCAATATAATAATTTAAAATACAAATTACATTAAAACGAATGTGAATTATTATAATAAATTTTGTATTTTTCAATTTGTTAATGTCATACTAACATATCCAAATTTTTTAATGAATCACTTACGAAACAATTACATCAGTCATTTAGCACATTTCATAATCATACAAACTTTTTATATGAAGATTTAAATATTATTTTTCGGATATCTGCACACATTTTTTTGTAAATAATTTTTATATTCGAACACAAAGTGAAAATCTTACAACAAATTTTGTTAGAATAACATTAAATAAAAGTTCATCAATTTAACACTATTATTTTGGAGAATCGGATGGAGGATCAGAAGGAGGTCGTCGTTGTCGAGCTCTCATTGCTGTGGCGACTTCCTCCATCACCTGCTGACGGTGAGTCACCTGTATCTCGAGCCGTTCACGCGCATGTGCCTTGCGCATCGCCTGAAAAGTGCCCACTCGTTCGCCTCGAGTTGAGTCTCGACTTAGCTCTTCAAAGCATCCAACTGTGGCTATAGTTCGGTGACACGGATATCTGGAGTAGAGGAATTACCGCCTCTGAAAGTCATCGAAATAAGACTCCCTAAGCATCCCATGCAAAATCGGCGACCTTATTCACCTCGATGGTCTCTGGTAGTAGCCTTTGACGAAGTACGTCTCTCCTCTAGGCATCTTTGATACTCCTTGTGGAGTATTTTGAACAATATATAATTTACCATTATTAGTATTAAAATGAAAGATATATGTTTATATTAATTACATATAAAATACTTACAAAAATCTATTATGATACAGGATCAGTGAATGTGTCGGTGAGTCTTTGATGCATAGTAAAAAAAAGTTCGAATGCAGTGAGTTCCCTATCCATATCCTCGTGTTTTATATATTTAAATTACATTTTAATTCACCACTAATTATGAACCAATTAATTACTTACGAGATAAATTTACAAACATATTTAAATTTACTTACGAGCTGACGTGCACGACCAGTCTCTATGCTTGGATATACATACCAGGGCTGTCGGGCTCGCTCATCCTATTACTGCTCGCCTGCTCGGACTGCTTCTTATTCCCCGACTTCTCAAACTCCACTACCCACCTCCTCCAAATGTACTCCCTCCTGCTCGCGGGCACCCTCTCTTCCGTTCTCCACTTTTTCTTCCACTCTCGGAGACAACTGCATCACAAGTGAGCCACAAAACTATAGAAGTTACACCGTTCGATCTCTTTAAAATACAAACTCGGGTCCCAATAACAGCGCCTTTGCAAAATAAAACAAAATAATTTGATTAATAAAAATTCTTGTATATAACAACTTTTAAAAATATTATTAGTTAAATACCACTCGGGCAAACACAGCTGACGATGAACTGTGTAATATGCTCGTACTTCCACTCATCGGGGTGTACACGAGCCTTGTGGATCAGCTGAATAATCATCGGTAACTCTGTCAAGTGACTGCGTAGCCTAGTAAATATATAGTTTATTGGAGCAATATATTAACAAAAAAGATTTAATAGAAATAAAAACTAAATTAAAGTTATTTATCTCGGAGGGAACGACATAAACCTCGATCATATTAGGACGTAGTGGCATAAGGCCTCTCGATATACTAGAAGCGGATAGGGTGGCTAGAATGATCGGCGGATTCCCTGCTCATAAGTCCATCATATCATCGTATTCATCATCTATGTGATGATAAGACGAGGATGATGAACCAAGAGAAGCACGGCCCAAAGATGGGCCCAAAGAAGAAGAACTTCCAAGACCTCTATCTCTCACTTTAAAAAATATTAAAATTTAAGCATAGATGCACAATTGAACCGGTGTAAATGAATTAATATAATTTTAAACAATATATGTGTGCATCAGTTTTAAATTTAACCTGAGTTAACACTTTCACTATCTAGGTTATCATCAAAGTCATATTCATACGTATCTTCATCATCGGTTAGAAACTCATCTTTTGTCTCCTTCTCTACCTCATCGACAAGTTCGTCCGATTCATTAATAACAATGTCGACATGTAATTGGAAATATCCGTCCTCCAATTATATTTAATTGTGCATTTCTATCTGCTCCTCTTGAAATGATTGATTAGGCAACATAGGCTCGATAAAATCTATTGTCGATCTAACTTTAGTTTTGCACGTTACCAACTAATCCAGCTTGTCTCGTTTCAAACTCGGATATGGGCAGCAGTAAACTTGACTATTTTGGGTAGAAAGTATAAATAGATCATAACGATTGAATCTACACTTATAATTGAAATCAATAAGATTATATTGAGAATTAACCTTTATGCATGTGGGAGTTGGACCAAAACACTCACAATTGAACATGAGTGTGCTACTGTAAGGCAACCCTGCATAGTCGAGTCTAATAACTTTTACGAAATGACCATGGTAACCATACTCATCATCTCCATAGTTTGTTCCTTTCATACAAACACCAGGGCTCGATGTTGATCTCTTTGATTCGTATGCAACTGTGTGAAGCTTGTATCCATTTATCTTGCAACCATGATATGTAGCCACATATCGTGATGGACCTGATGCTAGACTCTTAATGTACTTGTCGGTGATATTATTCACGGGGTCTTGTACCTATAATGATGGAACGTATATATTAAGATTTTGATTTAAATTGCATGTATATGTCACAAATGTATATAATAATTAAAAAAACTCACATATCTAACCAATCGACAAATTCATTTTTAATTTTTTGTTGAGTCCACCATCTGTAATATTTGGTTGAAACTATTTTACAGCCTTCATGAAGATACTGTATTTGGATAAAGACTAAAATTGTCTTAATTTATTATATAATTAATATTTCATTTAAAAATATAAAGATTGACATTTCAAACCTGGTAATGTCTTGGACTTCTTCATAATTCAGTAAAACATAATTTCTCGCCGCATTGAATTCTTCTTTGCTCAAGAATCTTTTTTCTGATGTAAGGAATATTTCGCCATAATTCTTAATTACTGAAAGAACGTCATCATCATCATCTTCACCATTTTGTCCATCGTCATTATGAGTCAAGTTTGTCCTTTTCGTTAATACATGATCTTCAAAATAGTAAGAAAGTGAGAGTTGACGCCTCTTCGATAAGATATACATTTACTATCGAGCCCTCGATGCTCGTCATTGTCCTTCAGTTTGCAAAGAAATCTCTCGAATGGATACATCCACCTATATTACACTGGACCTGCAACACTCACCTCGTATGCAAGTGAAATGACAAATGCTCCATGGAGTAAAAAAGAACTAAGCGAAAAAATCTTTTCAAGTTGGCAAAAATTAGAGGAAAGTCACGCTCTAAACAACTCATATCATCAGTCTCAACCACTCAGCAGCTGAGTTTCTTGAAAAACAAACTCAGCTCTGTGAAGTCCTTCATCACAGAATGGGGAAGCAGTTCTCGAAAGGCAATTGGTATCAACTTTTGCATGAACACATGACAGCCGTGACTCTTCATTGCGAACAATCTCAATCACTTTATATCAATGCAATGCTCCAGATTTTATGCATATCCATCTGAGAATTGAAGAGTTTCACCTACCTTCACAAGACAACTTTTGATGTCTTATCCAATATGTAACAAGTTTTAGGATACTTGCCTGCTGCGTCTTGTTGTAGGCCAAAACGAAAATAATATTTGTTCAGGATGAAAAAACCATCGTCAACAATGTGTGCATGCCACCTCATGTTCTCTGCAATTATTATATATGCATATAGCCATTCCAAACGACGAGTTAATGGAAAATAATATATCTTTTTATACGCAACACTGCCTTCTACATTTCGCTTGTCCCTTTTTAGTGGGTGGTTGCAAAACTTGCAACTGGTCAAATCAGAATCTCCAATAGATCATACAATTATTTAAGCAACAATCGATCGTCTCGACCGGTAGAACCATACTCCTCATTCACTTCTTTCTCTTATAGAAATCATCTGGCATATGATTATCTAGTGCTGTTATACAAAACGAGCAGCTCGATAGCTCGGCTCAGCTCGTTAAGGCTCGAACTCGACTCATTTATTTTAATAAACGAGCCGAGCTCGAGCTCATAAAATGCTCGTTTAGTTAACGAGCCGAGCCCGGCTCGTGAGCTGTTCGATAGGCTCAAATAATAGGGTCATAAAAGTATTTTTATATGTAGGTATATATATTACCCAACCCCCCGAACCCACCCCCCATAACCCTAATTCTATCTCGCAGTCGCAGAGTCGCATCGCAGTCATGGCCGAAACCCCTTCCCTTCAGATTCAGTGATCCGATAGCCATGGCCTTCCGTCACCACCACTCACCTTCTTCATCACTCCATTACCAGTCATCAAACCATTCTCGCATCTAATTATTGAACGCTTTAACCCTAATTCCCATCTGTTCACATTCACGAAGATATAACAAAGATCTGGGTATTTATAAGTTTTTTCCTGAGTTTTTGATCCACCAACGATACTTGGTGAGTGATTATTTCTTCCTGTGGCATTTCCACCCCCCCTCCCCCCTTTTTGCAGCGGGCCTTGGAATCTCAGCTGAATCTCTTGTGTTTATCACTTCTTTTTGATGTGCCGTCATTTTTTGTGTTTGGTGCTTTATTGAGTTAGAATTATGGTCTTTTTTGTATGCGGTTTAATTATTTTCAACAAAATGGGGGTTCTGTGTTTTTGCTTTTGAATTGGATTTAATGGTCTTAATTGGGTTTTTGTTTGATGTGTTATTTAACCCTAATCCATTATCGCTTTAACCCTAATCCATTATCGCATCTAATTATTGAACGCCAGGAAGGAGATCAAGAGGCTAGGTTTTCGAAGCACTTCAAGACCGGATATAGCAAATGGTTATTGTCAAAGCTTAGGTTTTGAGGTAAAAAATTAAACCAGACAAGTTTGTACATGTTTTCCCTCTTATTCTTGAAGTGGTGTATTAGTGCATATATGATTTGGGTATGTTGCTGCATTGATTTTTGTGTTGGAGATTTTCTTGGTCTGTTGGTGGTGAGAACATTTTGAGCTTATTAGCTTTTGTGAAAACATGGTGTTTGTTTCTATGGTGGCTGTCAAAGGTTAGAGACAACTCATCTTTTTCACTTCAATTATAGTTAGTTTTCCCCTGCTCTTCTGATCACTGTGTGTGTGCATGTTTCTGGTCTTTTAGTTTCTTTAGAATATGGTAATTTTCTTTTAATGCTCTTTCATGTATAGTTGTGACCTTTGATTTTTCTGAATAACAAACCAACTTCCAATGTTAAACCTAGTGTTCTGAAAAATCTTCACCAATCCCAGTTTATTTGATATTATTCATATTCCCTTGTGCATTTCCTTTAAAAGACCGGGGATGGTCATAAAAACTGCCTTGAAACTTTAACAGAATTATAAGAAAACTTGATTATCGTTTATAATTACAAATTACCCATTCATAAAGTTTGTATTATTTAATCAAATATCTACTATTAAAATATAATCTGTAAAATAGAAATGAATATAAGGTATATGCATAATTTTAATAGATAGCTTTTTTTTAAACTAAACTAGATTATAAAGTCATTAATTGCAACTAAACCAGAAAAAAATTATTACGAAGATAACAATCGGAAATATGATAGTATCTTGAGAAAAATCCATTCAGTGATGACTACTTCATAATACTCTTTCAATAATCAGATTTGTGATTCTTGCCCATTAGCAGGGGTGTATAATTTGTTATTAATTTGGTATTTAGTTGTTTTTACTATTTTTATATTTGTTTAGTGATTAAGGGTTGGAGTTTTTTATCTGAGAGTGAAGAGTTTTGCAAAATGGTAATGATTTTTTTCACCGTTACTTTATTTTGTTGTTTCTTGAAGTTCTTATGTCATGACATGATTTCACAGGCACGCATTGCTTTTTGTTGATAACTGTTTGTCCATGTATATATATATTGCATTTACATCCCTGGGTTTTGTAAATATTACAAATAGCCCATCAAAAAGTTTGGGGCTTTTAATAATACTTTGAAAAGTTAAGTGTGTAATTTTAGCGGATAGCTTTTTTTTTTTTATAACTAAAATAGATTATAAAGTCATTAATTGCAACTAAACCAGAATATAAATAAATAAAGGTGAAGTATATGGAGATGGAGAAATTTGACATGTATGATGTCTGTATGATTGGTGTGTGTATATATATATATATATATATATATATATATATATATATATATATATGAAGTTTTAATTGTCCCTTGGAATTCTAGGTGTATTAAGAAATCAATAATCTACCTTGTTAAGTGTTAAGGAAAAGAAACTAAGTTGAAAATCTGAATGATTGATCTGAATACTTGCCTTATCCTGCAAGAAATGACAAGAGGGTTGGAATCTTGATGAACATAATGCAAGAAAACATCTTAGGTGATGTAATGTGTTTGGTGAATGTAGCTTCTTAATTGGTGTCTGCTTTAAAATTATGGCATATAGGTGATGTTTTTAGGTTAATGAGATGGTTTGTTTGAGGTCTCTGTGATATTTCTTAGTTTTCTATGGTTTATGTACATGTATATATATATATATATGATTTTGTGTGTGTGTCATTTTTTGTATGGTACTCATAATTTCTGGTACATAGTTTTGGGAAAATAATTTTATTATTATTATTATTATTATTATTATTATTATTATTATTATTATTATTATTATCATCATCATTATTATTATTATTATTATTTGTGGGCTGAGGTTTGTAAAATGAGATTCTGATTATTATTAATTGACGGGTATGTTCGGTCCCCTTTTTAATTCAAATCAAGATTCGTGCTCAAGTGTTGGTATGGATAAATTCAATCAAGATGTTGAAGAAGAAGTCAATATCGATAAGAATGCGGATGAGATGAGTGATGAAGAGCTAGAAATAGTCGATGAAGATTCCAGCAAAGCATTGGAAAAACAAGGTGCACCGGTCAACCCATTCGAGAAACCTACATGGCAAAAGAAGTCAATCATATGGGACAACATGGAACTTGTGAAGTCCATATTCCAGTGCTGCGAAATACCCACGTGATATTCAGGCTAAAATTTGCTGCAATAATTTTTTTTTTTTTTGTAGGATTCATCGAATGTTATTGAATTATCTACCTATCACGAGGTTGAGCTTCCTGAAGATTGAGTGTTCGTTGAAGTTGCTGTTATTTGATGATCGAAGGCTGGAATTATTGTCAATCTTGATGTAATTTGGATTTGAGCTATTATCTTTTATTTTGTTATTTTGGAGTTTATTGAGAAACTGTATTTGTGTTTGTGTCAAACTATGTTCTTGTTTTTGTCTTTTAGATTTGGGAAACTGTAATTTGGGAAGTTGTACTGTATTTTCTTTATTGAAAATTTTCAAGTTGGCACAGGTTTATTACTATTTATGAGAATTGGACAAGTTTCTATGTAAATAGATTTCGAGCTTGATTTTGCAACCAGTGAGCCGAGCCGAGCTCTAATTTTAGCTCGTCAATGTGAACGAGCGAGCTCGAGCTAGGCTCGAAATATGTTCGAGCCGAGTTTGAACTTTGGATGCTCGGGCTCGACTCGACTCGTATAACAGCACTATGATTATCTTTTGGGACAACTTCTTTAAGTAAATTGAGTACCTGATCATAAAACTTCCAGAACGTGCAATCTTCTGCCTTCAGGTTCATGAGACAGGCAACTAGAGACAATTAAGAATGTTTCTCACATTCAGGATACAAAGGTTGATTTCCAGCACTCAACATATCTTAGAACTTTTGGGCCTTAGGATTCGACAATTTTTTTACATTAGGTCTCAATACAAAGTTTGGACTGACTGCATCGTGAATCATATTAATGTAGGCATTTGAGAATTATTCAAAAGCGGCATAAGATGATCCTCCAATGTGAACTTCAAGATCGACACGATGCGTGGAATCAAGATTTTTTTTCACCATGAAATGTCCAGATGTAGTAATCTGTTACGAATCCATTTTAATGAGATGGAATTTGATCTCGTTTACATCGTGATAACTGTAATTCCTGCATTTAGTATGACTATAAGGACACTTCAGTTTTTTCCCGTCCTTCATTGCATGATGGGTGAGTGCGAATTGTATGAAACTCTCCACCCTTTCCACGAACATGTTGGACATGTAACTGTCCACCCTCCATTTGTACATCCAACTATGATTAAAGATCATCTTATAATATCCTAATTATAATTAATAATATAGATAAGTGAGCGGTACGAGAGTGCCTATAGAAAAAGATTGAATTTTTGGTAAGAGCCTTATCCATTCAAGAATATGATGCTCAGTAGTAAAATTATCTTACAATGCATTTTGAGAGTCTGAGAATTTCGGCATAACCTCCACTTAGTTCTCTAAGTACACATATATTGCAGTGTACCAGAGAACATATGAGAGATAGAAACTAAAATTTAAAAGTTCACAAAATACATACGTACTAAGATAATCACATTAAAATCACACTTCCAAACTGTCCAAGTAAGTAGATAATTCAGGATTTAGTATCAAACTCTCTAATTGATACTAAATCATAAACGGGTGTAAGGTAAAGTGTTTGAGTGTAGAAAAAAAGAATATAATCGATTCGTCGGTATAATTATAAAATATGTTATTAGAGAGATAAAACCTCCCGGCCAACGCCGTCCACCACGTCATCACTGACGTATACAACATGTATATATTATTCATAAATCATAACATAAATATTAATTAAACACAACACTCACTTGCCGATCACCACATCATTTTAAAACTTTTTAAAATCATCATCACATTTAAAAAGAAAATTAAAATTCATATTTGGAGAGACAAAACTTCCCCGCCGGCTCTGTACACTGGGTCATCACAGACGTGTACACTAACCAATCACAACATGTATATATTAATTTCAGATCATAACATAAATATTAATTAAAACTAACATTCACAAGCCCATCACTATGGCATTTGAAACCCCCACCACACACATTTTAAAATTGTTCAAATATGAAATATTTATAATTTAACCTTAAATTTTGAATTAACTACTAAATAAATCCCAAACTAAACCTAATTTTTGAAATCAAACTTAATATTTGAGTAATTACATTTCAACCCTCATTTTTTGATTTATTCCCAATTAAACCACAAACTAATACTTCTCGAAATGAAACCCAAATATCTAAATATTATAATTCAACCCTAAATTCTTGAACTAATTACTAATTATCCCAACAATAATCAATATTTTCGAAATCAACCACAAATATCCAAATAATTATAATTCAATCTTAATTTTGTGAAATATTCCAACTAAACCCCAAACTAGCCCTAATTTTTGACATTAATTAACCCAACAATAACTAATACTTTTGAAATCAACTCAAAATAACTAAATAATTACAATTAAATCCTAATTTCTTGAACTAATCACTAATTAAGCCCAATAATAAACAATAATTTTGAAATAAACCCCCAATTATATATCTAGACAATTAATTAAATATCTAAACAAAAAAACCTGCCGACGGTGGCGGGATTTGGCAGATTATTGCAGCTGAGGTAGCGGCTATGGAGATCGGTAGTGGTAGCTATGTAGCTCAGCGGCGGTAGGTGGTGGATCTCGGCCGTGGTGGCCTGTCTGTTGGCGGTGGTGGTGGCGACCTATCTGCAGTGGTGGTGGTTTGAGACGAGGCAGAGGGGCGCTGGTTTTTTTTCTTTCTCTACTTTTTTTTGAAGTAACTGCAGACAAAGAGGCTGGGGATGGGGGTATATGTTAGGTTTTTTGTTGAGACCTTGGAGGCAGTTGATGACCTTGGAGGCAATCACAAAGAGAATTAAGGGACCTAACAGGAATTTTCCTCCTGCCCCTTACCCTAATCAGAGAGTCATGGTGCCCAATAATTCCAATATTTACAGGCAGACCCCTCTTACCCAAGGAAAGACCCCTCCTAAATTACTTTCATCGACAGAGATGGCAGCAAGAAGAGAGAAAGGGCTTTGCTATAATTGTGATGAGAAATTTGTAGTGGGACACAGGTGCAAGCACAGGATTAATTACATGATGATGACTGAGGAAGAAGAACTGGCCTACCTGAATTCAAACCCTATCAGTGAAGAACCTCAGAAAGAAGTGGACCTTGTTGAAGAAGTACAAATGTCACTTAACTCCATTATGGGAGGAAATAGCCCCACAACCATGAGGTTTGTAGGGTACTGTGGAGAGAAACAACTGCATGTGTTGTTGGACTCAAGTAGTACATTGAGCTTTATTAAAGAAGAAACTACCATAGAGTTAGGGTGTGAATTGGGGCCCACCAAACCCATTATGGTGAGGGTAGCCAATGGACAGAAGCTGTTGAGCTCTCAACAAGCAGTGGGGTTCACTTGGACAATGCAGAACTATATGTTCAAATACACTCTAAGGCTTCTAAAACATGAAGGATGTGATCTTATTCTTGGAGGTGACTGGCTTAAGAAGAATACCCCTATTGAGTTAGATTATGATGACATGTCAGTCATAAAATGAAAATTCTTTAGGGCATGTTTGCTCTAGGGTTCGGAATACCATTATGGTATTTGAAATAACGTATACTCGTTTGTTCTAAAACTCAAAAATCAAATACTCAACAAACAATTTCTCACACCTAATCTATATCACTACAAAAAAACAGCAAATTTTCGAGGGATTTTTCGAGGGAACGAAATTCCCTCGGAATTTTCCGAGGGAACACCGAGGGAAATAAAAATCCCTCGGTTTTTTCCGAGGGAATTCCGTTCCCTCGGAAAATCCCTCGTAAATCAGGGCGCCAAATGTTCCCGCCATGTTTACCGAACGAAAAACCGGAGGAGGGATGACCGACGGGTGGTTTTCCGAGGGAAGTAGTCCCTCGGAAAACCGAGGGATATTAGATTCCCTCGGTTTCATTTATTATTTTTTTAAAAAAAATATTAAATTTTCGAGGGAATATATTTTCCCTCGAAATTATTCCGAGGGATAACGGATTCCCTCGGAATTATTCCGAGGGAAATTGTATTCCCTCGCAATTTAATTAATTTTTTTTAAACTATATTCGATAGTAAATATAGTGGCACATGATCAAGTGGTATTAGAATACGGAGCGAGAAATACTATCATTTGGCATGGAGAACTTAATTCATCGTAATCGTGCTCCATTTTGCTATGATTATTATTGTGGCTAAACTAGGGCCTAGGCTTACAAAAAACAGGAAAAGAAAAATAAAAAAATAAATAAAAAAAGAGAGAAATAGGGCCTAGGATTTTTTTCTATTTTGTTATTTAACAAATAGGCATGGTAATTTTATATGCTTCTCCTCACCGTCCGTACAAGTTTGACCCCACCTCGTAAAAATGAAACCGATCCTATCATCTTAGGCACGTGGGTGATTTTTGATATTTGGAGGAGGTGTGCGTCTCGTCGTTGTGGAATCACGGGGGTCGGACGTCGATCGTTTAGTGCGCGTTTTCTATTTTTTTTGATTTTATATGAATAATGGGAAAAATCGAAAAAATTCAAAAAATAGTAAAAAATAGAAATAAAACTCGAGAAATTACGACCGGGGCGGAGAGGGGTGCGCCTCGGGACCCGGAAATAAACCCTATTTTTTTCTAATTTTTCTATTTATTTGAATTTTTTTTATTTTTTGACATTTTCGAGGGAATTCAAAATCCCTCGGAATTCCGAGGAATTTTAATGGCCTAAAGTTATAACGGCCGCATAAATTTCACCTGGCCTTATTTATCAAAGTTAATGATTCATGAAAAATAATAATATATATATATATAGTAATAATAACTAAAGGATGTTTAAAGTGGAATTAGGTGTGATGTTTATTGTTTCATACACTTTAGTAGGACTTGTGATTCCCTTTATTTTTTGGGTGGGTTGCATGTGATTTCAGCACACACATCACTATATAACTACGCACGAATAATTGAGTGTAAAATAAATAAAATAACGTAAAAAGCCACAAAAGTCATTTACGCGTGGACCGACCCTTACTATTGACTCAACGAAATTCTGATCCGATTCCGAGGGATTTTGAATTCCCTCGGAAATGTCAAAAAATAAAAAAAAATCCAAATAAATAGAAAAAAATAGAAAAATTGTAAAAACGAAACCGATTCCTATCATCTTAGGCACGTGGGGTTGTTTTGACCCCAAATTCGATCTTAAAATACCAACGAGCATGTGCGTGCCCTCACGTGTCGTGGGGTTCGACCAACAACAAGATACGATTGATCGATGAACTCCTTCGGTTGGAAACGTGAAGCGACGTAGTGTCGTGATTTTTTGATATTTGGAGGAGGTGTGCGTCTCGTCGTTGTGGAACCACGGGGGTCGGACGTCGATCGTTTAATGCGCGTTTTCTATTTTTTTTCGATTTTATATGAACAATGGGAAAAATCGAAAAAATTCGAAAAAATAGAAACAAAACTCGAGAAATTACGACCGGGGCGGGGAGGGGTGCGCCTCGGCGACCCGGAAATAAAACCTATTTTTTTCTAGTTTTTTCTATTTTTTTCTATTTAATTGGATTTTTTTTTATTTTTTTTCATATTTCCGAGGGAATTTGCAGTCCCTCGGTTTTCCGAGGGAAATTTAATCCCTCGGTTTTCCGAGGGACCCTAATCCCTCGGAAATGTTAACCTAATTAGACAGCGGGCGCCCCCGCTGTCATTCTTGCGCGTCCAGAAAGAAAAAAACAGAAGCAGAAAGCAAGAGAAAGAAGGAGAAAGAAAGAGAAGAAGAGAAGCCGTCCGCCATCTGCCGTCCGTCCGCCCGAGCCGCCGTCGCTGTCGCCGCCCACCGCCGAGCCACCGTCGTCCGCCGTCAGAAAGCAAGAGAAAGAAGGAGAAAGAAAGAGAAGAAGAGAAGCCGTCCGCCCGAGCCGCCGTCGCTGTCGCCGTCCACCGCCCGAGCCGCCGTCGTCCAGAGTCGAAGCCGCGCCGCCGATCAGACCCGAAGCCGTCCGCCGTCGCTGTGGCCGTCCCCGCCCGAGCCGCCTTGAACCGCCGCCAGCCACCGCCAACAGCCTCCAGTCGCCGCCAGCCACCGTCAACAGCCTCCAGCCCCGTCGCCGCCGCCCAACAGCCTCGAAGCCGCGTCGCCGATCGTAGTTGAAGCCGTCCGCCGTCCGTCCAGACCCGAAGCCGTCCGCCGTCCGCCGTCCAGCTTGTAAAAATGTAGGGTTCGTTTCAATTTTTTTTTAATTTCTGTATTTCAATTTTTTTTAATTTCTGTATTTTAATTTGTTATTATTGTGTATTATATGTTTTAATTTTAAATTAGGGTTTCAATTTAGGTTTCAGATTTGAATTAGGGTTGAATTTAGTAATATTCACTAATTAGGGCCAATTTAGTAATAATTATAAAATTAGGGTTCAATTTAGTAATAATCAATTAATTAGGGTTCAATTTAGGAATAATCAATTAATTAGGGTCAATTTATTATTAATTGGGAAATTAGGGTTCAATTTAGTAATTATTACAAAATTATGGTTCAATTTAGTAATTATTACAAAATTTAGCAATAATTACACAACTAGGGTTCAATTTAGTAATTATTCCATAATTAGGGGTCAATTTAGTAATTATTTCATAATTAGGGATCAATTTATTATTAATTGAGTAATATTGTTCATGCATGGGAGGCCGTGGTGATCGGCCGGGGTTTTAAAAAAATTTGTATATATATTGTTCATGCATGGGAGGCCGTGGTGATCGGCCGGGGTTTAATTTTGTTTATCTATAATATTGTGGAGAATGTGTTGTTGGTTGTATACCGTCGGATGTTGACGTGTGGGTGACGGCGCCGGCCGGGAGGTTTTGTCCCTCCAATAGCGGGTTTTCAAATCTTATTTTTAAAAACGTGATAGGGTGTCACGGTATTTTATTTAAGTTTTCAAAATATTTTTAGAAAAATGTGACGGTGGTAATTGTTTATTTGGAACCTTGGCGAAGTGACGCGATGCATATGAATCACTTGTTTTAGAATTAATAACATATTGAAAAATTTGAAACGAAGTTTCGAATTATTCCACTTTTCCTTAGACCCGTTTGAGATTTAGTATCAAATATAGAGTTTGATACTAAATTTCGAATTGTCCCATTTTTGGACAGTTTGAGAATGTGACTTGTAGTATGGAAACTTATGTGTATGTTTTTTTTTTTAGTTTTGAAATTTCAGTTTCTGCATCTCTCGAATTGTTCTCGGGTGCACTGAAATATACGTGCACTACGAGAACTGGGGGGAGATGCTGCCGAAATTTTGAATCTAAGAAAAATACATATGTTAAGATAATACATACTACTAAAATGTCATGCTCTTGAATGGGATAGAAGCCTTACCAATTATAAAATCGAAATCACCTATTCTTCTCGTAATGCTGCCGAAATTTTGCCACCTTCTTTAAATCTAGACACGCTTGACACTCAAAAATCTTAGGATGGTAAATGATCGTAGTTGGATATAGAACACGCATATGACTCAAAAATCTGACAATCGTGCAATGTTAGGATGAGTTCCGATCGTAGTTGGATGTACGAGCGAATCGAAGACGGCTATTTATCCTCAAAATTCACGGATGGACTTGAGAGTTTTATTAAGTTTGCACAAGCGAATTTCGCTCACAAGGACGGACAGAGACTGAAATGTCCTTGTAATCGTAGCAGATGTAGGAATAGAATCTATCTGGARGTCGATGAGATTAAGTACCACCTGGCYAAATATGYGTTCGTGCCGAATTACTATAGATGGATTTACCACGGAGAAACCCGAATCGCCACCTCTGGACATCATCAGGATTTTCATTCCGGGGGGCCCTCTTACATCCCTTCTGAAGAATCATCAAACGCGTACATTAATATGGTTCAAGATGCAGCTGGTCCCGATTTTGACGTGGTGGCCGATGTGGAAGAGTCGCCGAACGCTGAGGCTCAAAAATTTTACGACATGTTGAAAGCTGGAAATCAGCTATTGTATCCGGGGTGCGAAGCACATACTCAGTTGTCATTAGTTTCCCGTCTCATGAATTTGAAATTAGAGAATCACATGTCTCAAAAGTGTTATGATCAATTGAGTGAATTAATCAAGGAGATTGTACCGAAAGACAATCTCGTACCCGATAACTTCTATCACAGTAAGAAGTTGTTAAGGGGTATGGGATTACCGGTTGAGAAGATAGACTGCTGCAAGAATAATTGTATGATCTACTGYGGAGACGATTCGGATTTGACAAGTTGCAAATTCTGCAATGAATCTCGGTTTAAACCTGTTCCTCATGGAAAAACCAAACGACTGAAGGCTCGTGTCGCGTACAAGAAGATGTACTATTTTCCATTAACTCCTCGTCTGCAGAGGATGTACGCATCTAATGCCACAGCGAAAGATATGAGATGGCATGCTGAACACGTGGTTGAAGACAATGTTATGCGCCACCCATCCGACTCAGAAGCTTGGAAACATTTCAATGAGACTAATCCAAGCTTTGCGGCCGAAAGTCGAAACGTGAGATTGGGTCTTTGTACAGATGGTTTTCAACCATTTGGAAGTTTTGGAGCACAATACTCATCGTGGCCCGTCATAGTCACACCCTACAACTTGCCTCCTTGGATGTGCATGAAAGAACAYTTCATGTTCCTGAGCGWTCTTGTACCYGGGCCAAAGAATCCAAAAGACAAACTTGATGTGTTTCTGCAACCCCTAATCCATGAATTAAATCAGTTGTGGACGGTTGGGGCTCCCTCGTACGATATATCTAAGAAACAAAATTTTTCAATTGCGAGCAGCCCTTATGTGGACAATCAGCGATTTCCCTGTATTTTCTATGTTGTCCGGATGGAGTCAAAAAGCGTGTCCTTACTGTATGGAACGGTCGGACGCCTTCACTCTTAAGTGCAGTGGGAAGCAATCGTGGTTCAAAAATTACCGAAAATTCCTTGAGCATGATCACCGTTTTCGGAAAGACAAACGACAATTTCGAAAAAGAAGATCTGTCGAGACTCCACCGCCGGAAGTGCGCTCAGGGATCGAAGTTTTGGCAGAAATAGAAAGCTTGGGGCTTCTAAAAGTCACTGAATTGGATGCAGCACGAGTTAACGCGCAAATATCCCGAACGTCTGGTTGGAGAAAAAGAAGCATTTTCTGGGATCTGCCATATTGGAGGACAAATCTAATTCGTCACAATTTAGATGTTATGCACATCGAAAAGAATGTGTTTGACAATGTTTTCAATACGGTGATGAATATCGAAGGGAAGACCAAGGACACGTGTAAATTTAGGGAAGAGTTGAATGAGTATTGTAATCGCCCAGAGGTGGCGCCAGATGGGTCAGGAAAGTGTCCTAAAGCATGTTACACACTTGACAAGCCGTCGAAAGCTGCCGTTTGCGATTGGGTGAAATCTCTTCGATTTCCAGATGGGTACGCATCAAATTTGGGGCGTTGCGTCGACAAGAAGGAATCTCGTCTGATCGGGATGAAGAGTCATGATTGTCATGTATTCATGCAGAGGTTGATACCAATAGCATTTCGTGAACTGCTTCCTCCGAACYTGTGGAAGGCTCTAACTGAGTTGAGTTTGTTTTTCAAAGATCTCACATCAACAGTCATTCGCACCGAAAATATGAGTCGACTTGAGCGTGATATTCCGTTAATATTGTGCCAAATGGAGCTGATCTTCCCTCCAAGTTTTTTTGACTCGATGGAGCATCTGCCCGTTCATCTTGCGTATGAAGCGAGAATTGCTGGCCCAATCCAGTATAGATGGATGTACCCGTTCGAGAGATATCTTCGCAAACTAAAGAACAGCGTGAAAAATAAGGCGAGTGTCGAAGGGTCGATAGCAAACGCATATCTGGTCGACGAGGCTTCAAATTTTAGTTCGTACTATTTCGAGGATCATGTTTCAACTAAAAGAACAAATATGCCTAGAAATGACGACTTTCGCAATTGTGTCGATGACGGTGATGAAATTCCCTCGGTGTTTAAAAAATGTGGAGAGACGTTTGGTGCAAAGGGAAAAAGATTTCTAAGCGAAAAAGAATACAACGCCGCAAGGATCTACGTGTTGCTAAATTGTGTGGAGGTCGAGGAATATATTGGGTATGAATACTCATTCCAATTTATAATGTCAATTTATACATATATATATATATATATATATATATATATATATATATATATATGATGTACTAATACTTTTTCTCTGAATTGTGTAACGTTATATGTAGTATTTACACGAAGAGCATTCAACGTATCCACCCAAACATTAATGAAGATCGGATCAATGAAAAATTGGAAAATGAATTTGCCAATTGGTTCAAACATTATGTAAGACTTTCGATACCGAGATGCATATCATATAATTATGGTATCTATTTATATACTATATTTCCAAAATTAAAAATAATTTGTCAATGTCATAGGCTAGAGATCGTTTGAACAATGTGATCGACGAGAACATTAGGAGTCTAGCTGAGGGTCCATCAAGATGTGTGAAAACGTATACCGGATGTAAGATTAATGGTTATAGGTTTCACACATTGGAGCACGGATCTAACAAAGCAACATCGAGCAGTGGAGTATGTATTAAAGGGTCAACTATTGGGGCCACCGAATATGATTATTACGGTCGTCTCACCGAAATTGTGCAGCTCGAATACACCGGCCGAATGAAGAAAAACACACTATTGTTCAATTGCGAATGGTTCGATCCAACAAGTGCAGGCACAAAAGTCCATCCAAATTATAAGATTGTCGATATCAATCATAAGCGTAGGTTCAATCGATATGAACCTTTTGTACTTGCTTCCCAAGCTGCACAAGTATACTACTGTGTATACCCAAGTTTGAGACGAGACAAATTGGACTGGTGGGCAACGTGTAAAATCAAGGCGAGATCAAATGTCGAGTTTATCGAGCCTCTACCAGAAGAATCATTTCAAGAGGAAGCTATAGATACACGCAGTCCGATTCAACTCGACGATGTCGATTTTCAGTTGCACGACCTCAATG
Organism: Phtheirospermum japonicum; assembly: GCA_014905375.1. Lineage (NCBI taxonomy): Eukaryota > Viridiplantae > Streptophyta > Magnoliopsida > Lamiales > Orobanchaceae > Phtheirospermum > Phtheirospermum japonicum. The sequence goes on from BMAC01000720.1 coordinate 89,984, forward strand.
ATAATTACGCGGAGGAACTTGGTAATAACGAGACAAATGATGATACAGAAGAAGAGTTACTTACCGATCAGGATACAGATCAAGATACGGATGAAGATGAGTTTGATGATACATTTAATAGCGAAAGTGATTAGTTTGGTTGAAATATATGTAATTTATTCTTATTGTAAAACACACTTTTTTTATAACTACTTTTTTTAATTTGGGTTTATTAATGCGTTTGGTGTCTAATATATACTGGTATTTTGTAAAATACTCGTATTATTATCTAATAAATTTATCAGATGCCGTTGCGTCGAGGATCCAGTAGCGCAGGTCGATCGGATATGGGGTCGGCTCATCGTTTATCTGATTTCGACACCGACTACATGGGTCTCGGGCCTGATCATCCAGCGACGCAGACCCCGACGCAGACCCGACGTCGCATACACCTTCATCAGAGACCCCGTCCGACGCGGGTACATCACGGACCCGACGACAGTTGGTCCCACCGCAGAGGGGTATGACTCAGGTTTATATTGCAGGAGAGAAGTAAGTAAATCAATGATTTTAAAATTATAATTATCATTATGATTAATTTTTACCGAGTGAAAAAAATAAAAACACAATTGAATACAGGCTGCACAGCACATCGGGGAGGGTGTCCACTCTCCTCCGTTTCATCTTTGAGAGGGATCTCCATCCCGACGGGTGGTGCTATAAGGCGGTCCCTAAGGAGACTAAGGCGTTCTGGTGGGAGATGTTTAAGGTAATTATTATTTTGTGTCCAAATTTATTAGTATTTACCGTAAAAACACAATCATATGTTTGAGTTGAATTGTAATTAATGTTTTATTTTTGCAGGAGGTTTGTTATTGGGATCGGCGGTGTATAGTGAGAAGACATACGGAAGGTATTTTTTCCGATGATCGGGGACCTTTACGGGAAGAAGCTTAACGAGTATAGGCAGCATATTGCCTCCATGCTGGTGGTCGGCCGGAGTGCCTGACCGAGGAGGTCTATAGGTAAACGATTCTGTTATTGTTTTTTTATTAAATTAGAATTTTTTATTTATAACATATGAATTATATCGTATCTTATATATCATCCATTTCAACTAGGGCTTGGAAGACTGAGTGGGATAAGCCCGAGAACAAGAAGAAATCCGAGCAGTGCAGCAAGAATAGGAAGAGCGAGCCTGCTGGACCGGGGACTGGGATGTCGAAGCACACGGGGGGTGCTAGATCTACCATCGACTATGCCTTGGATATAGTAAGTAACGGCTATTTATAATATAATAATATATTATTTATTTGTTTAATTTTAATGTTAATTATTTGAAAATTCTATTTGAATACAGGAGCGGGAGACGGGTTCGCCGGCTACGTGCTACGATCTTTTTAAACGTACGCACCAGAAGAAAGACGGCGCGTGGATCGACACGAGATCTGCTAATATTAACGTTAGTCTCTTTTTTATTTTTAACTTATTCTTTGATTTTAACGTAAAATTTTAATAACGAGTTGTATTTCAGGAGGAGTACGAGAGACATCTGACCCAGGAGCAGGAGCGTGCGTCTTCCCAGGAGGAGAGTAACGAGGTTGACCAGGACCAGGTTTTTCTCGGCGTCGCCGGTGTGAAGAAGGGACGGCTTTACGGCACCGGCGCGTATGGGAAGATAGTGGCTGCTGCGAAGGGTTTACTGAAGGGCGACTCTTCCACCTCCTCCTCATCCCAGGCTGATAGAAGACAGATCAGAGAGCTCGAGGCGCAGGTCGAGGCTCAGAGGGCGCAGCTTGAGGCGTTGCAGCAGCAGGCAGCCGAGGAAAGGCGACAGCGTGCGGAGGAGCGCCGGCAGCAGGAGGATTTTCAGGCGCGGACGAACGCCCAGATGGCTGAGATGTACGCTCGTTTCCAGCAGCAGTTCCCGCTCCCTATCAGCAGCAGCAGCAGTTTCCCCCTCCCCATCCATAGAACACTTTTATTTATCTAATAAACTTTGTTACTGTTTCGATCGAACGCATGTAATTCATAAATTTTCAAATATTTTTTTTATTATAATTGATTTATTTCTTTGACTTTTCTTTAATTGCTTTTTTCAATTTTTTGGTAATTTTAATAATTAAACAAGAATTAAAATTAAAACAAAAAATTAAAAATTAATAAAAAAATTAAAAAATTAAAAATACCGAGGGAAAGTTCCCTCGGAATTTTGAAAATCCGAGGGAATGGGACTCCCTCGGAAATCCGAGGGAAATATTTTCCCTCGAATTTTTCAATTTTCGAGGGAATATAATCCCTCGAATTTCCGAGGGAATTCCATTCCCTCGAAAATTTTAATTTTTTTTGTAGTGTATCTTACACTATCTTATTGACATAAAATAAAATATTATTAAAAAATAATCTTATAATATAATTTTATTATTTTTCAAACATAACTTGACATAAAATATAATATAATAATATTATCTCAAAATCTTGAATAAAAAAATTTAAAATCCTAATAAATGTTAATCCAAATATGTCATTATGTTTTTCTTCATTATTATCATCCTCACGACCTTATAAAAGGTTTTTACATTAAAAAGAAAGAAGAAATATCTTCTCGACATGTCTTTGAGATTACTCGAATTTAAAGCATAACCTAGGTAGTTTAGTTCTCATCCGTCTATTTGGTTATCTAGGTTTTGGTGCTTAATAAAGTCCAATTAATTATCTAGTATATGATCATCGTCTACAAAAGACATGATCACATGTTATTATAACAGTTTTCAAATAAAGTTGCGCATTTTATTTTTAAGTTGCAGTTATTTAATGAAATAATTTATCTTGATTATTATAAAATATTGTTGTGAATTATTCGCATTGACTAGATTAGTGGAAATTCAGAATTGTGCATTCTACGAATACGGTGTAATTAAGAAACTACACTATACTCTCTTTTTACAACAAAAAATAAATACTAAATAAATAACAGTATTTTACAAAACATCGTACGGAATTTATCAACTTGGGTTGCGTGTGTTATTGTGGATGCTCAGTGTATCTCTGATATCAGATATTGCATTGTCAAGTGTCAAACTCCTCCTCTCATGGCGTATCTAGGAACTACAGTGAATCCAATTTCAGAACACTCATTTCTCAAATCGAACCTACTTCCTCACTCACTCAACTATCCATCTCCTGTCTCCACTAATCTCTCAAGAGATGGCCCTCCGTATGTGCTTCCTAGGACACTCCGAAGCTCCTATTTTGCTGTAAATAGCTCAATCCAAGCCCAGATCTCTTATGGTAAGTCGAGCGAGCACTTATTCCACTTTCTTTCTTTCTTTTTTTTGGCCCTGAATTTAGAATTGTGAATATAGCTTTTCCTGCTTTTAGATTGTCAGATCAGTGGGCTTCCTTGAAAAATCTTGATTACTGATGTAATATTTATGATTACTGTTTTGTGTTATGTATGGTTATGGATTCTGATGTTGTTTTTCTGTTTTTTTTTTGTTCTCCAGAAACTGAGGCGACTCAAATAACCGATGTCCCGCTTATTTCTAGCTCAGAGGTTTGTCTCCTCTTCTTTTTAACTCTTTAATGTATAAAGCCAGGAGGAGTCGTTTTACTGATCCATCACAATCAACTCAATAAATGCTTTTAGGAGTGTTTGCAATAATTCATGCTTTAAAAGTTGAATAAGTTCTAAGAGAGAGTTTTGTAAACAAATTTTTAAAAAGAAAGCTTAAATATAAATTTAAATCACCTCTTTCCACACTTACTTCCTAATTAAATTATGTTGAATCAGAAGCAGAAGTTGACATTTGAAAACAATTAAAAACAAACAAACAAACAAAAAATCAACCCGAAAGCTCTTAATCACTCTTTGTAAATTGTTACAATAACTCTTATCACTTTCCGTGTGTTTTTGAAGGCAATCGAGAGAATAAGAGCAAGCCAGGCAAGTCACGAGAGCTCGCAACAATATTTAGCTTTTTACTCCAGCGTTTATGGCGGAATAACAACCGATCCAGCGGCAATGGTGGTCCCCATGGACGATCACATGGTCCACAGAGGCCACGGCGTTTTCGACACTGCAGCAATTATGGATGGGTCGGTATACGTTCCCCCACCCTCGTCATTGTAGCATTTTTCTTTTTTTAATTGTCAAATATAATTTAATGTACCAATTTCTTACTTCTCAGACATCTATATGAGTTGGATCAGCACCTGAACCGGTTCCTAGGGTCAGCAGCGATGGCGAAAATAAACCTTCCATTTGATGGAGAAACCATACGGCATATTCTCATAAAAACCGTGAGCGCGTCCAAGTGCCAAGAAGGAGCCCTCAGATACTGGCTCTCCGCGGGACCCGGTGATTTCCTCTTGTCCCCACCGAGCTGCAATCGTCCGACTCTCTACGCCGTCGTCATGAAAGAGCTCTCGCCGCCCAATCACAAGGGCATCAAAGTGGTCACCTCGTCGGTCCCGATAAAGCCTCCCCAGTTCGCCGTCGTGAAGAGCGTGAACTATCTCCCCAACGTGCTTTCGAAGATGGAGGCCGAGGAGAAGGGCGCTTACGCGGCGATTTGGCTTGATGAGGACGGGCTTGTCGCCGAGGGTCCGAATATGAACGTGGCTTTCGTTACCAAGGAGAAGGAGCTTCTGACGCCGAGTTTTGATAAGATTCTTAGCGGGTGCACGGCGAAGAGGGTGTTGGTGCTCGCCGAGCGTTTGGTGGAGGAGGGGAGGATTAAGGGGATAAGGGTGGGTGATGTGGCGGTGGAGGAAGGGAAAAAGGCGGATGAGATGATGCTCCTTGGGAGTGGAGTGCTTGTGCGATCGGTGGTGCAATGGGACGATCAAATCATTGGCGATGGTATGCGTAATTTTATTTATTTATTTATTTATTTGGCGTATGAATTCAATTGTATTTAGGGAGAGTGATTTATTGTAGCTGAAGCGAAAAGTAGTTGAGAATCAGAAGTTGGCAGTGTTTGCAAATAGATTCTAACTAAATTCCTACAAGCTTACATTTGAATAATCACTTATTCGTGTATTTGCAAACACTCCCTTGCCTTCATCGAAAGATTTGATCAAATTGTATTTTGGTAGTTTTTAATTTTGTATAATGCGAGATGATCATTTCGTTTCAAGCGCAAAATAGAGCTTATGCTTGTTTTGATTTATTATTATTATTATTATTATTATTTTTTTATTTTTTTTATTTGGGTGCAGGAAAAGAAGGTCCAGTTACTCAGTCACTTCTGAATCTTCTATTGGAGGACATGAAATCTGGACCAGCTACAGTAAGGGTTCCAGTTCCCTATTAATAGTCCCATTTTGTATATTTGTATGTATTTTAAACTGCATAATGAAAGCGGCTTAAGCTTAAGCTTATGATGTTCAAGTTATTAAATTATTTGTGAACCATCAAAACTCCGAGGACTAAAAATGTGTGTTCGAATTTCATTTTATACTTAAGGCACGAATTTGATTGCCAGCAACTAATGGATATGAAATCAAATATCTAAAAAGTCATAATACAATGAATTTCGAATCGTTGAGCTGGCAAACACTTAATTCTCAGATGACAGCCTGGAAAAAAAAGAAGTGATTTTATGGGCGGCCATGTTTTTTTTTTAAATATGGACATAAATAAAACATGAACTGGAAGAAATATTTGAAATGGCAAGATATGGCATTCAATTTTGAATGGAGACCATATTGTTATTTAATACCCTCTAAAACTGTTAAAATAATAAATGCCTTTGTGCGTAGATGCTTACTAAAGTCGTTGATTTGCATTATGGGAATAGATTCTATTCATATTGTATTATGAACAAAGACTTTAGCCATGCAACCTTTACAAAAAGTAATGATGCATTGATGCCATATATAATTTTAAATCATAAAAAGAGGTGGAGATTATTAAAGTTGAAAAGCAGAAGCTCATTTGTTGGGAAATTGAACAAACATTTGCTTCTACAATGGGTTACAATTTAATTTTTTATTTTAATGAAATCTCATTGCATTAATCCAGTTGAAGTCTGTAGTACTATCACTAAAAATATCATCGGACAACAAAAAAAATATATATAGTTGGTGTGCAAAAGTACAATTTATATTCACCAGTTAAAATTTGAAATATGTAAAGGCAGAACAACTTAAACAATTTAATTATAACAATATATAGATATGTTTGATAATTATAGGATAGCTAATAGCTAATTGCATTAATTGATTATAGCTACTTAATTTTATAAAATGACCAAAAATAATAATAACAAAATTTGTTGTTGGTCATTTATTTTATTAATAACATAAATTTATATGATGATTATATTAAATAATCATTACATTTTGAGTCACTAATCTTCAAAAATATTAATTTAATTTGGATAAATATTAATATTATTTAATCAATAAATTAGTTTCACATAATTTTTCAATGTAAAATAATAATAAATATGACATGTTTTTTTTTTCAAAATTTGAGAACAAAAATTATCATTTTAATGAACATTTATTGTCAAATAAATTTTGACTAGTCGAATCTTGGTCAAACCTCACATTTTTCTACCATTTTCCAAACTTCAAATACCCTCATAAACAAGTTTTAAATATTGAGATACTCATCAATTAAATATATAAAAGGATACCAACTATGAACTTCACACATACACACCAAAAAAAAAAAGAAAAAAAAAGGAAAAAAAAGGCTGGCTGCCTCCTTCCAAGTCCTATTCTCAATTTGTCAAACCTTGTTTTTGAGGGCCAAGCATCTCATAATGGCCACTAGGATACAAATCAGACCACACAATCAGAATAATGAAATCTATCCCAAATTGGTAAGTGAAATCCAGGTCCCAATGTGTGTTCAACAAACCAATTATGAATCAAATTTGATGAAAGCTTAAGCTGATTCGCTAGTTAAACTTTTTGAATGCTGTTAAATTGGAGTTTGATACTACTGGATATTTTAATTAACAGAACCATTAGACACGATTATTCTATTAAGTATAACATTTTTCCACTTCATGAACAACAATGACTAACAATATCCACTAAAACCACAGAAATAATATCCATCTTGATTTATTGTTATTTTATTTTATCTCTATCGCATGAGTCATGCATATACATAAAATATTAAAACAACATCCATAAAAATTATACTTTAATCTCGAATGATCATATTTTAATGAGTAATTTGTTGAGTGTTCATTTAACAATTGGATGGATGTGAGATAATTCTTTTTCTCAAATACAATACTTTTATATACAAACTAATAATATTTTGATGTTGTAACAAAAACTTGACATTTTAATATTTATTATGTTTTAAAAAATAATAATAACAAAGTCAAGTTTTTGTTGTTTTTAATTGAGCCAAACGGCAAAAATAATGAAATAAAAAGATATTATTAGCTCACATCACACACCAATAATTGGAAAAGCAACCGTCCTACAGAACGCTGACGTGGCCCACCAAACCCACTAGAACACATCATTTTTCTTCAACACAACCTCCACCGTCCGATCCTTAGTCGGCGGCGCAAATCACCAATATAGAACAGAGAACTGACGACAGAATTGAAATACACGCGTCGTGTTCTTATTGGTCCCTCCCCCATTCTAATTATTTCATCCCAAATACATTTTTCTCCTTCCCGATTCAGTAAAAAAAAAAAAAAAAACCAAAAAAATAAAATAAAAATCTTAAAACATAACTGATAGAAACCAGCGATCGGATCCTCCCGGGAAATTAGCTTGTGTGAAATTTCAATTCTTGGGGGGTCTTTTTGGTAAATTTTGGATAAATTCTCGCCGGCGGCGCGGTGTCGACCCCCCAATAGTTGAATTTGTTCTTTTTACCGATTTGTCTCTGGTGAGGGTTTTTGTGGATTGAGAGAGGAAAAAAAAGATGGTGAACACTATGGTGGAAAGAGCGACGAGCGATATGCTAATCGGTCCAGATTGGGCTATGAATCTTGAGATCTGCGATATGTGCAATCGCGATCCTGCGTAATTTTCTCTTCTCGTTTTTATTTTTCGTTTTTGTGTATTTTATCTAGTAGGGTGTAATTTGTTGGGGCAGTGAATGAAAGGAGATCGACTTTTAGTATAGGTTTTGGATTAGGAGTTGCTTTTGTTTTTAATAATCATTTTGGCAATTATGCGATTGTGTGGATTTTATTAATTTGTAATCGCTTATTTTATTCTCCATAAATTAAAAGAAAACAGGAATTTCTGGAATAAATAGAGTTTTTACTTGGCTGTTTATACATGAGTAGTTTATAATGCTGATTTCTTACTTGAGAAGTTCAGAGGTAGCTGTTTCATATGTGAATAGTTTGTATTCGTGATTTTTTCTTTGAACTACTGCATTGTGGTTTTATTTTGTGAAGAATCGGGTTAACTTTCCTCTGTTGACTGTAATTGTAATCATTCTTTACCCAATGTGACGGTTTACTATATGATGGAATTTAATGTTACACAATGTCCAATGAATAAAACAGATTTTCTCAAGAGAGAGATATGCTTTTACGCTTATTGTTTTGAATGACTAGAATATATGGCCTGTGACTTGTTCATGGGGCTTTAGCGTTATTTCGGAGTATTTGGGCATATATATGTTCACCCTTTTAATTCAAACATTGTTTTTTTTCCTCTGCACGATAACTGCTGAATTTGGTGCGCTTGCTGTCTAAGTGCAATATGCATTTTGTAGATGCTTTTTGTAAGTAATAATGTCATTTGTGAGGTTATGTTTGCTTTTTGTTTGTATCAGACAAGCAAAAGATGTTGTAAGAGGTATAAAGAAGCGTCTTGGTAGTAGAAACCCGAAAGTCCAGCTTCTTGCCTTAACGGTAATATTAATTTTGTTTCTAAACATTTTCGCTCTTCCATCATATCATGGACACAAGCTTTGGCTTTGTTGTGCTTTTAAACAAATGTGTCCGAGTTGCGTTCATTGTTGTAACCATTACACTATAGGTGATTTCACTTGTGAGTGATTATAGGCTTGCCGGTTTGTTTTTCAGTGAGCTTTTTTCGAAGGCAAAACTTGAAATTAGGATGTTTATTAGGATGGCGGTAGGAAAATAGAGGCAGAATAAGTAGTACATGTTTGGCCATTCTATCCGTTTTAGGAAATGATTATTGTTGTTCAGATGGTTATTACTGACAGAAAATCGAGGGTGTTTGTATCTTATTCGATCATGTAACCAGAATGAACGTAAGAATGCATAAAATGTGTTGGAGTGAACTATCTTCCTCTAAATGCTTCTATTCCATCATCTCCTTTCTTTTGGAGTTCACATATTCTTGTATTTGAAGACATTTTGTAAATCACTTGGTCAATTGGGAATAGAATGCATAATTGTTTTGCAATGACTATTTTCCTTCAAATTCTCTTATTGTCTTATTCCTTGCAGAGTTTGCATTTCCTTGTTATTAAAAACGTTATGTAAATCACTCAAGTCTATTTGAAATGTTTTTGTCGCATGTTATAGCTATTGGAGACTATTGTAAAGAACTGTGGTGATATTGTCCATATGCATGTTGCTGAGAAAGATTTACCACACGAGATGGTGAGAATTGTGAGAAAGAAGGTAAGTTAATTTATAGATTGTTGCTACTGTGTGCTTCATCTGGATTGTTTGCCTCCATTTTAGCGGCGCAAAATTTGTTGCTGCAGCCAGACTTTCATGTAAAGGAGAAGATATTGATCCTAATAGACACTTGGCAAGAAGCTTTTGGAGGACCAAGGGCAAGATATCCCCAGTATTTTGTGGCATACCAGGATTTATTGGTATGCAATTGTAGGATTTTCTCTTATTATTTTGATTTTGATTTTGATTTTAATGCTGATATGCAAGGTGGTGTTTATTCCTTCATGCTTCTGCAATTTGTGTCTTTTTATCAGCGTCTTGGTGCAGTTTTCCCCCAGAGATCTGAGAGTGCAGCGCCTGTTTTCACACCCGCGCAAACACAACCATTGACATCTTATCCACAAAATCTTCGTAATGCTGAATCTGGACCTGATGCAGCTGAATCTTCTGCAGAAGCTGAATTTCCAACATTAAGGTGCACTATTCTGGATTGGGAACTTTTCATTTTATTTATGGCGCATAGCATAATTGCACAAAGCAATGTATATTTGAGTGGAAGTATGAAAAGGGTTGTTTCCATTTTTGGTTAAGTAATATATTTTGGCTTGTAGTGAAAAGAGAAATTGCGGTTTTTTAGAATACCTGTTGCTTCTTGACTTTCTTCTCTTTTGCTTCACATTGTGTAGAAATTCATGTGTGAAAACAAATACATAAGTTGTGAATTGATCTTTGGGTCTCGATGGCTCTTGTGAATGAATTAATTTATTAAGCTATCATTGGGTGGAGAAACCACACTGTTCAGATAACCTGTATCAAAAGTGTTTGAATGATTTAGTGAGTGGAGATTTGAGTGTCTTGTCCTAATGAAAAGTTATAACCAATTGCTGAATGCCTGGTGTACATAAAATTCTATTTCTTTCTTGTATGATGGAGATAACTCTCTGTAGGAAAGAGTTTTAGTGTTAAGTGAGACATTTGCTGGTTTCCAGACATCAACATTTTGTGATGTTCCAGAGGTGTTTGCTTTGAATTTTACTAGCTATTTGTGCTTTACATGTAATGATTTCTCTTTCTTTCTTGTGATATGCTACTGGAGCCTTGTGAATATTTTTATTTTTGTTTTTATTTTCTGTTGGTAAACATGAATTTAGGAGCTGCATGAGCTCTTGCGTTGACGAGTATAGCTGTATTTGCTTTATCTTGCGTTTTTTTTTTTGTATTGATTATAGCTCCTTGTTTCTGGTTGCTGCTTTTTATGTCAGCTTGACAGAACTTCAAAATGCCCGTGGCATCATGGATGTTCTTGCAGAAATGTTGACTGCGATTGATCCTAGCAACAAAGAGGTATGATCACATTTAATGGACTATTTCTGATTATTAGTCATTTCTGCTTGAATGGTGTTGGTGCAACAAAGTAGTTAGATGGGGATCAATTTTCTGTTTTTATGGAAGTGACTATCAACTATTTGCTGCACTGGAATGTTCTATTTCTCAATATTGGCTATACTCCCATTATGCATACAAAACTGTATTTTAGTGTTAGTATGTAATCTAGTAATTATAGCGTGTCAGATTTGAGATTTTAATATGCTTGTTTGTGTTTCGCAGGGGATCAAGCAGGAGGTCATTGTTGATCTGGTGGAACAGTGTCGTAATTACAAGCAAAGAGTGGTACACCTTGTTAACTCGACTTCGTAAGGGCTTCTTTACTCGCACTCTTACTTATCGTGTATATTTGTTTAGTTGTGAGTTGGATTTTCTCCACATTCCACCTTCGCATTTTACACACTGTTTTTATTTACGATGTAGACTTATACAATCATGAGATAAATATTGTGAATCTCGAATTGAAATATCTGATCGATGATCAAAGATTCCCCTCCAATCTGGTTTACTTATTTATTAGAAAGTGGTTTAGTGTTTTATTAGGGTCTGAGCAGCTTTGTCCTGATGTAGGGATGAGTCACTCTTATGCCAAGGGCTAGCACTGAATGATGACTTGCAACGTGTACTGGCTAAGCACGAATCAATTTCTTCTGGCGGTATATCTGTTCAGTTAGAGAAGCAAAAATCTGAATCTGCTCAAGCTTTGGTCCCTGTTGATGCTCCTCTTATTGACACTGGTGATAGCAAGCAACCAGACCAAGGGTAAATTTTGATTCTCATTTAAGTATTGATTGGATTACAATCTGATCCAATGTCCTTGTTTTTGTTGTTTTCCAATACCCACTTGTACATTTAGTAATGTAACTGGGTGCAACTTAACTGTGAAGTGTTGAAGTGTTTCTCAATGAGTTTTGTGCATGTATCTTGAAGGGGAATTGAAAATAAATAAATATTAAAAGCAAATAAATTTGTCAGCTTATTGCATGTTACCTATGTACTGTGATATTTATGTTATATTTTACCTTGAGGAAATAAATAATACTCACTCCGTCCCACAATGATAGACTTATAGTTATTTTACATAGATTAAGAAAATATTGGTTAATGTTAAACTAATGCATTTTCCATTTATGCCTCTATGCCTAATTAATTGTTTATTCATTCGGTTTCTGTAAAAGTTAGTATATATTAATGGAGTAGCGTGATCCCAAAATAAGTATATAGGGTTATACATGGAAATAAAAATTTAACTACTAACTAAATGTAGTAACAGGCCCATCATTGTGGAACGGAGGGAGTAGTACAATTTATGTGCCTGATTTGAGAGTTAATATTTTGTTGACCCAGTTCTTAAAAAAATGATGCTCATTCACATTTTCTTTATTGATCGATGATAGATGAGTTCTGTTTTTTTTTTGTTTTTTTTTAACCTAAGTTCCTGGATATTAAAAGATGAGTCCAACGTCATTTTCAGGTCTACATCCAATACGAGTTTAGGGACTCAGTTATCGCTCCCTGCTCCTCCGACAACTAACAGTCAGTTGACAACTCCTACGAAGGCTGATCCTAAAATAGATCTTTTGAGCGGAGATGACTTCAATTCACCAATGGCAAACTCACTGGCTCTCGTTCCCATGGGACAGCCTCAGCCAGCAAGTCCCGTTGCATCTCAACAGAACGCGCTTGCTCTTGTTGACATGTTCTCAGAGAGTACTAACAACCAACCAACTTCAAATTCCTTTGGACAAGCCTATCCTTCATCTCCTCAGTTTCAGCAACAACAGAATTTCCAATCTCCACAGCCTTCGTTGTACCCCAATGGAACTGTTCCGGGTCCTATGGCACCTCAACAGGATCAATCGCTCTACTCGCAAGGCTCTGCTTCTGCCTGGAATGGTCAGATAACCCAGCAACAGCAGCCGCCTTCACCAGTTTATGGTGCGTCTCTCTCTACACGGGTTTTCATTTGTTATGTTTTTTGCGGTAACATAAGTTACGATATTCATTGTATCACTGTTGCACCCCCTAAAAAAAAGGAACACATAATAAATAGGGTATAAAATCTACCCGAGATTAAGCCTCCCTTAATTATAAACTAAATCAAACCTAAGGGGTATATTTTGTAATTTTAAAAGTTAGCTGGGGCTTTTTAATTAGGTCAAACCTCAATGGTATTATTATTTTTATTTTTGTTTGTAAACTAGACGAGGTTTTTTTTTTTT
>BMAC01000720.1:103197-119288 GCA_014905375.1 Phtheirospermum japonicum
CGGTAACATAAGTTACGATATTCATTGTATCACTGTTGCACCCCCCTAAAAAAAAGGAACACATAATAAATAGGGTATAAAATCTACCCGAGATTAAGCCTAATTACCAAAAAAAAAAAAAAAAAAAAAAGGTTCGAGGTTACTAGTACATTTTTTACCTTTCCCTATCAGATACTAACCTCTTGATGGTTTGTAAAAGTTAACCTAATTCCATTGTCCCAAGGGGGTATTTGTAAATTTCAAAGATTATTATTTTTTGGGTAAATTACAAAAAATGTACCCTTGAGGTTCGACCTAATTACAAAAAACCCAGGCAATTTCCTGTAGTTGACTCTTAATAAATAAATAATAGGAAAAGGCATAGGAAGGTAGAGGTGAAATGAGTTCTAGATTTAAAACAAATTACTGGCCCGATCTGTTTTTTTTTGGTTATTATTATTATTATTATTTTATATTTTTTCCGGTAGGCGCCCAAAGCAGCGTGTTTCCCCCTCCACCATGGGAATCACAACTAGACAACAGTCTGCCCGCCGTTAGCCAGCCTCAACAAATGCAAGGAGGAGTCATTAATCCCGGCGGGCCATCACCAAGCGCCACATATGTGAATGACCAGGCAGTCGGAGCATCATACAATGGCCATCTCACCACAAGTAACCAAATGGTGGGTATGCATCCTTATCCCGCCCAGAACCCACAACCCATGGTTATGTATCCTCAGCAGCCAACGATGCAACCTGGTGGCCATCAGATGGGTGGTGGTGGTGGTGGTTATATGTATCCTCAACAGATGCAAATGTATGGTAACCAGATGGCGGTTGGTTATGGCTACGGCTATGGTTATGGCCAACAACAAAACGCCCAGTATCTTCAGCAAGGCATGTCTGGGTTATCCATGAGAGACGATAGTGGTTTGAGGCACTCCTACTCGACGCCGTCCATTGTGCCGTCTGGAAAGCCGTCTAAGCCGGAGGACAAGCTTTTTGGGGACCTCGTTGATATTTCTAAATTCAAACCGGGAAAAACGACCCCAGGTAGAACCGGGAGCATGTGAAGATGACGTGGCTTGTTTTTGGATTGGACTTCTGTTGTTTTGTTTGCTAACTTGGTTGACTACCCTAGTTTTTATTTTTTGTTTGTTTTTGGGGGTATATTTCCGTGTCATATAATCTCGATTTGTGTTGCTTGGATTTATTCCTTTCTTTTCTCATTTGGTTTTTGTTTTGGGTCTTTTCCTCGTTAGAATCGTGTACATTGGATGTAGAAAGGAAAACTCGTATAAAAAAAAAGAAAGGAACATTTTCTTATTTGTTGGTTGGGTTGAATAAAGGCGTCGATGATTGATGTCATAAGAAGAGTCACTTGTGTATTTCATCGCCTTTGATCCTTTCTTTCTCTATTTAGTGCATTACTGCAAAACTTTTGTTTGTATTTCATGTACTACTACTACTTAGTTCCCTTTGATTCCTCTTTTTTGTTCAGTGTCAAATTTTACTGTAACCCGTCTAAAAGTTAGAAGTTAACCATTTTGACCGCCGAATGATTATTATGTAAATTACTTTCATAATTGATGAGTAATTTAGTCGATAAATGTAAGAGTATCGTGTAAAAGCGAGCACCTTCAATGTTAAAGGCACACTACAAAAGGTCTATCATTGAGTCCCAAAATAGAATCAAGTAGATTGAATATCTCAAAATTATATATCATCATACCCCTTACTTTCCGCAAATAATCTATTATCATAAAACATTCTCATAAATCTACTAATAATATTCTTATAATTAAATCATCAAACGAATTGGATATTGGGAATATATTATTTCCTTGTTATAAAGTAATAATAATAAAAACATTAACTAATTCCTATTTCCCGTTGCTCAAAAAGGTCAGCGCAGCGGTCTAATAAACAGGTAGATCCTCGGGACCACCAAAATATGGTGCACCGCCTCGCATCGGATCACTTAAATTGATGCAAACATTCTCTCTCCCCGTTTCGTCTCACATCTGAAAGTTCGCAATTCGTTTCAGGTGAGTTTCTATTCTTTGATCACCAATCAATTCTAATCTCTGTTAACATAAGTTGATTCTATTTCGCCCCTTTTGTTTTGCGGATTTTCCAATAACTGTACCGGATTCAGGAATTCACTCTGCGTGTGTATGTGTGTGTTCTCTTGAATAATCAAAGCAGAAAATTCTGAGAGTTTCAAAATTTGTTGTAACAATAAACTTTGCCTTGCTTATTAATCAAAGTTACGCTTGTGGTCGACTGATGCAGTTCTTCTTTGAGCATCGACGTGAATTGAATCGCACAAATTATTGCTGAAAAATGCAGGTTCGTATCGTGTGTGTTTTCTGGGTATTATTGTTTTCTTTCACTCAGTTTTTTCATGATTTTGTTTTCACCCTTGATTGTTCAATTTCTGTATCTGGCTGAAAAATACTCGTTTTTTGTTGGTGGAAGTGAAAATTTCATTCGAGGAATTTATTGTTTGAGAGAGAGATTATGATACCATTCTTGAACTTGGTTTAGTGTGAAATAAGCTATTAACCTCTACAAAATCTCTCATTGTATCGTCAAAATGGAGTTATTGCCATAAATAATGAATCAAAATTGCTGTGTTTAGATAGGATAAGAAAGGTAAGAGAAGTTTATGCACTATATATTTTACTCTGAAAGGAAATAAAAAATGAAATATCTAAGTGACCCTTTCAGTTGATTTTAGGATAATCTGAGATCGAGTGTAAACTAAATGTTAAAAAACCCTTCTCTTAGTATCTAGAAATTTGAATATCGAAGCTCCTTTAGTCTGGACAGATTTATATGGATTTAAGGATTTGTAAAACGTGAATGAAATGAATTTAGTGAGAAAAGTGGATTCGTTGAAAAACAAAAACAAATAGGCTCTAAAACGTGTGGTGATTTGTCTTGTATCAAATGTGTGGTGATTTGGTAGCTTGTGAGATAGGTTCTTTACGTGCCGAATATCTTATATTAAGTTTATTGCTGGATGCTTTTGGAATCGACCACGTGCTTCGTAATAGGCATCAAGGGCAAGGCTTTTTAAGGAATACAAAGAAGTGCAGAGAGAGAAAGTAGCCGATCCCGATATTCAACTTGTTTGTGACGATTCAAATATATTTAAATGGACAGCTCTTATAAAGGTAGGTCTCATTGTCTCTTTTGCTCCATCCTAATCCGTTGAGAGTTTTTTTTCCCCTTTTAGTACTTAATTTAACGAGTTGCTTAACTCTATGCTGCGTAGGGGCCTTCAGAAACACCTTTTGAAGGTGGAGTTTTCCAGCTTGCTTTTTCGGTACCCGAGCAGTATCCTTTGCAACCCCCTCAAGTTCGGTTCTTAACCAAAATATTCCATCCAAATGTACATTTCAAGGTAATTGGCCTCTTTCTAAATCACTCTTTGTTATATTATCCCGAGACCAAATCATTTTCTGTCATGTTATTTTAACAACCAACTCTGTAAATAGCAAAAAATGAGATGTGAGAGTTCATATATTGAACAAGTGGTTTATTTGCTGAACAATGTCGTATATTATTGTTCTTTGTGCATAAACTATTGGTGGAACTAGACTGAAATGGAATTACTCGAGGATAAGCTTGGTTGTGAACCATTAGCTTTCATTTCAGCTATATCTTTTTTGGGCATGTTTTTATCTGTAGTATATCTTTGGTACGAATTTGGAATGGGTAATATTTTTGATATGAGAATATCACAACGGTTTTTAGGTAATAATGAGCTTGACATTCTCTTTGTGCAATCTTCTTTTAAGGCTAAAATTTGTGTGCTGTGAGTTTTGCATTAGTAAACTAAATCTTGGCTTTATGACGAACATTTGCATATTTGGAATGATAAGTGTGTGCCGTTAGTGGTCAAAGCTAAGGAATAAAGTACTTTTAACTTGCATTCTAGTTATACATTTTTGCATTTCCCCTCTCAATGCTGTTTTGAGATCTTTTACACATTTTATGATTCGTGTTTATTTAGTGCTTCTGCTTAATAATGATGACTCTCGTGTTTTTGTTGAATTATTTCGTTTCAGTACTTGAATTAAGAAAAACTTGTGTTGAGATTATGAGTTAGTTCGTTTGGTGATATTAATTATTAGTGCCATGCTTTTCATTTGATGCAGACAGGTGAGATTTGCCTTGATATCTTGAAGAATGCTTGGAGTCCGGCTTGGACCCTGCAATCAGTTTGTAGGGCTATTATTGCATTGATGGCTCATCCAGAGCCTGATAGTCCGCTGAACTGTGATTCAGGTAATTGAAATTTGTGGTTCCTTTCTCGGTCTGATAATTATTTCTCCAAAACTAATGACCATTTTGGACAATTGCCTGGGAAAAAAAGCTTAGTGGATTTACGATGTTAATCTGTCAAATGCTTTTCTGCTGATTTGAACATATTTCAATGGTATATAAATAAAAATAATTAGTTAATTTTTAACAAATGAACTGTGATTTGAACTTTTCTCTCTCTCTTTTTTGTGGTGTACTAAGTTACTAGTTTTCTTGTGTGTTTCGATTGAACCTGATACTTTGGTATGTTATTTGGCCCAGGCAACCTTCTCCGTTCTGGGGATATCAGAGGATACCAGTC
The DNA here is from genome assembly GCA_014905375.1 of Phtheirospermum japonicum. Classification (NCBI taxonomy): domain Eukaryota; kingdom Viridiplantae; phylum Streptophyta; class Magnoliopsida; order Lamiales; family Orobanchaceae; genus Phtheirospermum; species Phtheirospermum japonicum. Next base: position 107,812 of record BMAC01000720.1, read on the forward strand.
CATGGCCAGGATGTATACAAGACTTGCAGCCATGCCGAAGAAGGGTTAAAAGCGTTGAATTCTTTCGCTCGCAAAGTTTTTGCATGTAGTCAGATTTTCATCATTGTTTTTTGCTCTTGGGTGTATTTATAGTGTTACTTTGCATAATCCTTCTTTGCCAAACATAAGCATAAAGGGTGAAACTGTCACCCACATGTATTTCTAGCAATGCACTGCAAATACACCGTGGATTAGACAAACTCTGAATTTCTTTGGCTAATATGTTTTTATTGTGGCTGGTATGAATTGACTTGGATGTCTATTTGCAGTGAAATTCATTCATCGCAGTTTGCTTTTGTTTGTTCATTCGTGACTGCTAAATTGAAGAGAGCTATTTTGTGCTCTAGTGTATTAAATTATGGTATTCAGAAAGAGAATTCATTTCAAATTAAGCAATACAGAGACCAAATCGGTAGTTCAAAGAACTATACGATTGTTCATGGAAATTAGACTACCCTAATGGTTTGAAGTGATGATCAAACCAATCGCTGGCCTGTTTGACCATTAAAGGTGTCATCTGATGCCCGATTCCTTCTTGAGACACCAGCTGAAAAACAAGCAAATTAGTTAGAGGAAGCTAGCTATGAGAACTATGCATTTGCTTAACTTATCCATCTGCATAGAATTTTTCCAGGAAAAGCAATATTGACTAATTGTTCAAGTGTTCTTGGAGTTATCAGTAGCCCTGGAATAATTAATCCTGAAACTCTGATCGTCCAATTTTTTTTTTTTTTTTTGCGTGTGTGTGAGAGAGAGAGAGATGTATCGTTTTTTGACACCTTAAAGGTTTCCAGCGAATTGGCTTTTTCATAAGTCTGTCTGGTTCTTGATTCTGTAAGTTTCAATCCATCCAGGGGACAACGAGGATCTTCTTTACCTATATTGAATGTGCTACTTTCAGTGAGGTCTATTATTACTTCAATCGGGAAAAAAAAACACCCGCACAAACTGAAGTAATCAAATACCATTCAAAATCAGCAGAGGACGTGGAGCAATCGCAGGAACTGTGTAAGGTGAATCAAAACGAGATGCCAAACCAGGAGCTATCCTATCCCACACCTTTGAAAAAAAAAAATATATATATATATATATATATATTCTGTATTTAGCTTCTGATTTCACAAGAAACGAGTTTAAAATACTGGGATGTTGTAAGCATTTAGTGGATTGGTAGTCATCATATGGGATTTATCAAAATAATTAACCAAGTAAAACATCAAACAGAGATAGATGAGGAGAACACAGAGACTTTATTACCTTCTCCACCACTTCTTTATCAATTGCAGTTTTTCCCAAGTCATTTCTTGCTTCTGAAAACCAAGAACAAAATCGATGAACCACATGCCTATAGTTGCGAGATAAAGTTTCTTGTCAAAATCGATGTCTCACCTTCAAATACAGCTTTAATGCTGTCAACCCGAGCCTGCCACTTTTCATTTTCAATCGCCCACCGGAACCCCTAAAAGTATTTTACAAATGTTTGAAACTGCAAATACTATTTTACCATATTAATTCATTTTCAAAGCACCTACCTGAACGCCAATTATAGGGACAACCACTGAATACCGAGTATCAGCTGCAGCAGCAAACCATGCATGCATTCCTGAATCATAGGGCATCAATCTGTGAATTGCAAGTTGAAGAAAGATTGATTTATATATTTTTTCCCGTTAATGAATCACACTGGCCATTCAATTTTTCAAATGTTTTTTTAGCCATTTTGACTAAAATATGACAGTCGTCCCCTTGCATATTTAGTGAGTTACTTAGCTAATTAAAAAAGGAAAAGAGCACAGTACAATTCTCGGATCCAAGAAAAATGTCTTGGATCTGAGATATGGGCAAAATGGACAATTCAACTCAAAAATTGCTAAAAAAAAAACTTGTTACAGAGTGATTTTGCCTGACCTCCAAGGGATTCACCGGTAATTCCTATCCTAGAAGGATCCACATCCTCCCTTTGTGTAAGATGATCCGCCAATTTTATTAAGTCCCATGCCTGATAAATTAAATTTGTGCATGCAAGCTATGTTATATATGAATAGGTCTCCCAAACACATCGAGCACATAAATAGAGAAAATAAGAGTACATAACAAATTTCAGAAATCGCAATAATACCGTATCAAATATAAACGGCATTGTATCACCATTTTTCCACGATGACACCAGAGCCTGCGAAACAACATACGAATCCAGTACACATTCCGTAAAAAAAAAAAGATTTAATTTATTAATGTGAAAAAAAGTGAAGAAAGTAATTCAGCGGACACACGTCTCGGTAAGTCGTCAGATTTCTAGCACGCTCTCCATGATAACGCGAATCGATCGCTACAGCAATATAATCCCTTGAAGCATACGCCTGCAGCCAGCAAAAAAAAAAAAAAGGAATAGATCAAGCTCATATCCTGAAAGAATTTAAGGCCTAATAAACATCTGATAATATAACCATATGTTAGTTACCTCAAGTAAAGGTCGCAACCACTCTTTGCATTTATGTGTACTGTGTAAGAAAACAATTGCTGGTCTTTTCTTCTGACTGTTGTCTGCTTTCAGTTTCAATAGGAGAACAGGCAAGCGTCCTTGCTCCCCCGCCTAGTCCGACATATATTTGGAAATTTTAAGAGTCGAAAGATAATCCATGTAACATGCATGGCTTTAATGATATACATAGTATAGAACAGAACAAGAACAGTTTTATATGATGACCACAAAAAAATGTCAAGTACCTGGGAACTTTAGAAATAGGTGTCATCAATATATATTTTAAACCGATTAATTGGGTTAAACTTCAAAAAAAAAAAAAAGAATTTTTTTTTACAATACCTCAGTTGTCAGGTAAAAATTCTCCTCTTGAAGCAGTTCCTTAAAGTTAGGAATCTCTTTCTTCGGACAGGACTCCATCGTCTGTATATTACACCATAGGCTTTTATGTAAGGATGATAGGTTCTAAAACAAACCTAATTTATTTTATTTTTTTAATTTAATTAAAAAAAAAAGAATTTTGAAGCAGTTTTAACCTGACTGAAGGTTGGCCTAGGAGTTTCTTGATACAGTGGATCTTGTACAGATTGTGCATTTTCAACAGAAAGAGAAACTGCAGAAATTTAACAAAAAACATATATGTAGATACATATTTTATGATTATGATGTTTAGGAAGAAAATTGGCAGATTAACTTTAACCAGGAACACACTCAAATATTAACAGACCATCATAATCATGTATGAAGCCTGGATTTCTTAGTAATTCACATTTTAGTGAATATAATTGAAATGTTAAAGCAGTGTTCTGGAAACATTAACACGTAAAACCGTTATTACCCACTCTTTACTCGTTGATCAAATTCTAATGTGCCCAGTTAGAAGGAACAGTAAATATAATTAACAGTAAAAGACTTTTCTGCCAAAATTCGAACAAGCTTTTGACCAAACACGACGACAATGATATGCACATTGATTCACTTCCCTAGATTAAGCCAATACCAGCATTCACGTTATTTTGCCTAATGCATAATGCATTGCTATTCCACATAGATGGACAGTGTTCTGCAGGTTTAGTTAAATTTTCATTTCCATGTATACTCATATTTAATTATACTCAAATCACACTACTTCATTTACCCAGACTCACTTTTACGGCAACCGGGTAGACAATGAATAAGCAACTAATTAACCATAGGGGAATAAATGTAAAAGACACAACTTTAACTAAATTAACCAACATTTTCTTAAATTATGTAAAATAACTGTAAGCCTGTCTTTTTTGGGATGGAGGGAGTACAAATTAACCCGAAATTCATTCATAAATATCTATAGCCACCGACAGTATATTTCTCCTTCCCTGTGATCAATTACAAACTGAAGCACCAAAATAAACAAATCACCCATTATTGAACCAAAGCAACTATAAACCAATGTTGTACCATCCGCTTCAATTGTAGTACGCCTCTAAGAGTCAACGTTCCATTCAAATATACAAATCAAGCAAAAAAAAAAAAAAATTACGAATCAAAACAAGCACGTATGCTGAAAAACCTAAATGGATGTAGCAAAAACAATGTCATAATTTCCGAAAATCGAATTAAACAAAAAAAGGAACATTCAGAGAAGAGCAGAACTACACACACAGTAGAGTGAGAGAGAAATGATGCGTAGAGATACCTTCTTCAGCAGTTCGACGACTGCGGAGGACTTGCAGAAATTCGGAGCGAATATCCGCGGCGTCGTCGGAATATTCCATTCCCAGGTCGGCGGAGATGAATCGAGGAGTAGTTGCGGAGTTGGTGATCTTGGCGTTTATGACGAAATTATAGCTGGCAGGTGATGACGGTGCATGGGCTCGCACGTGCGGGATGATGTTTGGCACGCGCGATAGGGCCAACATTATGAGTCTGGTCTGGTATGGATAACAAAATTGAGAGAAGCGTCACTGTGAATACTTGCCTTCCTTTGCCCATTTAATTAATTAATTTATTTATTTTATTGTTTAGGTGAAAAGGCGAAAATGAAAAGGACTAATACTATTGTAAAATTATATTTCGAATTTATTATGTAATTCATTCACACAGAAATTACATAAAAACCAGAACAAAATTCATTTTGCACATTATTTGAACTCAATTTGAATCATAAAAACACTTTAAATTAAAGAAACTGAAGTTTAATATACTAACAACAATAATATAAAACCAAAACTAGATCTCAGAAAAAACAAACGGGTTTTATGACATTTACAAGCTAAAAAAAAACAATATACTGATTATTACATACAAGTCTATCAAACGATTAGCAATAAGTAAACAAGAATCCTCACAAGGTCCCTAACTTTTGGACCCATCATAGAGTCTTAAACATTTGAACTCCACTGGAACAAAATGACTAAACTACCCTTGCAAACTGTACTTGTGGTGGATCGATCATCTGGAGTTTAACTTGCTCCAGAAACCCTAGCTGATTTCCTGTTCTACTTTCGTTTCTGCAATGTATATCATAACACATGAAATCAGTGCCCTAAAACAAACATGCAGACAGAGGTTATGTTTCAAAAATTATAAATACCTCCTTAAAATTTGTCTAACTTCTACAAATTGTAACCACAAGGGGTGATGTATATATATATATATTTGTTACATAAACACAAACTTCAGGGGGTATTTGTAATCTTGAAAGATAACTGGATTTTTTATTTTTTATTTTTTTTTCTTTTGGAACTAGAAAATCAAAAGACTAAATTAAAATTTGGGCCCTGCCTAACGGAATGTGCTCCGTTAGGCGGGTGTGTAGAAAGGTTTTTGTCTTAGACTAAACCCCAAGAGCAGTTTTAGTAATTATTATCCCTAAAATGTACCTTCTATCGAGCCGCAAGTGATAATTCTGTTGAGAAAATTGCGAAACCTGATCAACACAAGCCTTTCTTGTTCGACGTATAACTCGTCGAGACCATATGTGGACACTGACTTTATATTCGTGCTCGGATTAGAGTCTGCAACTGTAGATTGAGCCTTGGGTGGCATAAACGTCGTGTGTTGTTCGTCACACATTAATGCGAGTGTTGCTGGAGACAATGGTCTTTCATTACGAACACCAAAGCCATCTGATTCTTTAGTGTCTTGGTTTCCACACAAATCAACGACATTCTGTTGGTTTTGATGATCCTCAGTCACATCCGTAACATTGCTCGTTTTCTTTTCTTCTGAAAAACGTAAATAAACAAATATTAAACAAGTGAATATTAATTTTATATCAATAAACTCTCTAGTCTCTACATCCGAAACGATTCAACTAAGGTCAGCATACATATCATAAAGTGTTAATTTGGCAAATTGGCCATTCATTTTTCCAAAAATGAATAAATAACTGGACTATTTTTTCAAAAATATACTCCCTCAGTCCCAAAGTAACTGACGTTTAAGAAGATTTCACGCAAATTAAGATGTCTTACAAAATGACTGGTCTACCCTCATTTATTGTAGGGATATTCAATGCATTTTTTAAATATTTTCAGCACTCATTTTACAGATATTAAAACATTATGTTTAAAATAATAAATAAGGGTACTTTTGGAAGTTTAGGCCAAAAATACTAGAATTCTTAAAACGATCCTTATATTGGGACAAAAAAAACAGAGGCTGAATTTTGGATGCCATTTTGACCAAAATATACATATTTCTCAGCACCGAGAAATGAATAAAATAAAAGGACTAAAAAAGATAATCTTTTTACAGCCAAGTGATCAAAAATCCACCAGACTATCATAAATTCTCTAACAACGAAACCTACTTGAAAAATTCTGAGCTGCTTCTGCTGAAACTTCGACTAAAAGCGAACAAAAGTCCTTCACATGTTGTAATTGGAGGATCCCATCCAAAGGAGACCTTCAATCACAGTAACAGTTTACTGGAATTACTAAAACGTAAAAGTAAATATATAAGCAATTTTATTTAATTTTTATACCTGTAGGAGGGTAAGGGTTTATGAAGTCCTGATATTGCACCTTCCGATTTCGACGGGTGATGAGGTAATGAGGAATTCGAGACATCAGACGTCGAGCAATTTTCCTGATTACAAGGGAAACAAGATTCATCTTATACTACAATCAATCAGGAATGTACAAAAAAATCAAATAATAACAATTATTATTATTATTATTATTATTATTATTATTATTATAAAGAATTTACATTGAGACTGAAAAAAGCACCTGATGATATTGTGGAAGCCAGCTAGGCAATTGTTTATTGGTAGACATCCCAAAAACAATTTGTTGATTTCTACTCTTCTTATACGGAGATCCAATGGCTCCATTAATGGCCGCATTGGCTGCCTGTTGGATTAACGCCATTGAATTTGCTGAATATTGATGAAAATGAGCTTTCCTCTCTTCACTTCCTTCAAAGTTTTTGCAGTCCACGCATTTACATTTATCCGAGCATAGAATATTGGCCTGGAAACACTCACAGTACCTCTTGAGACACCCAGATTTTTTACAATTGCACCCTTTATTGTGCTCCACCTGTATCCCATGCATCATTAGAATCATGCTAATTCATAATAAATAGAATGCACAATGTAATTGGAGATATGTCAAGAAATAAACATTAATTTACAAATTTAAATTACCTGTCAATACTTTTGAAATTATTATTTAACCTTAATTTTTTTGCCAGGCTGTTTTCCCCTGTTTTTTCCCCTCATTTGCATAGGACTGAAAAGATATTATATACTTCCCCAATTTAAAAATAAACCACATTTTAGATTCAAATAGACAATTTAAGTTGACTAATATACCCTTGTGAAAGAAAATCAAGAATTAGTGTTAAGTTGAAAAGTAAGATTTTTTTTGGATTCAGAGAGGGTACATTGTAAGAAATAGTAAAATATATCTAAAACGTCATTAAATTCTAAACGAAGGGAGTATATAACAAAATAATGCGCTACACAAACCAAGAGAATTAATTCAATAAAGCTCATGAAAAGAGAAAAACATCAAAAAGTCATTATTAACATACACCATCTGTGGCTCCATGTGGACTGTTAGCAGCTATCTTTGGTCTGAAGGCATTTGGATTTCTCTCCAAAATCGCGTCTATCGATCCCTTTCTATCGTCCTCGTGTTCCATTTTATTGTGACAATTGATGCAATTACAACCATCACAGTAAATCCCAGAGGCAAAGCACTCACAGTACCTGTTGAATTTGATCATACTACCCGGTTATTACCTCATGAATTTTCATTCATATATGAAATAAGAGATGTTAATCAAACGAGGAATTTTTTACTTACAACTTCAAGCATCTTGAGTTCTTACAGTTGCATTGTTTCTGCTTCTTTGGAGTCCCATCGTTTGATTCAAGATTGCATTTTTCTCGTGATTTTGGGGACTCCATTTTCCTGAAAATTAATAATAATTATTATTATCATCTATCTCTTTTAACAAACACAAATTCAAATTTGTTGACTTGGACTCTTTACACTACAATATCCATTTTGCTCATCTATTGACATAGACTTAATAGCATATAAAAGCAAAATCACTGATATTATTAATTAATTAATTAATAAAACAACAGCACTTTTCTTCACACCTATAATCCAAATCCCAACAACAAACAAGAAATTCCCAAAGACATAAACAAAAGGCCTTACAGCAATGGAGGCTTGGAGATCGACGCTTGATTAACCGGGTGAGCCAAACGGGGCGCTATGGCAGGCGATCTCGTCGGGGCCACCATTGGGGGAAGCTCTCGTTGAGGGGATTTGGGTGGCATTACCATTTTCCGTGGGGGCAATTTGGTCTGGGAGGAAATTCGCGGAGGCGATTGAGACCTTGCTGGTGCATGCACTTGCTTCGATTGCGCCAACGCAAGCAATTTGGACTGTAACTGAGCCTGCGGGTGGTCTGGCAATATCAAATTCGACCTGGCATTAGCATTTGCCGTAGCCTTGTAATTAACCGTGAAATCGAGCTGCCTCACCACCGCCGGCGGCGGCGCCGACACTGTTCCCGCCGCCGTTTCACTCTGCTCCATCAGTCAAATTTGAAGAAATTCCTGGTAAGTAGTTTTACGGGTTATGAATTTCATGCAATGAACCTAAAAGATTCGAGTAACCTGGCTAGGTTTTTCAACCCCAAAAGCATTAATTGGTGAGATTTCAATTCATGCTCGTCTGAAGAAGAAAGAAAAATCAAATCTTTCTCTAATTTTCTCAACCCAGATAAAGATTTTGTTTGCAAAACAGGCGGAAATTGCTCTCTGTACAAATGCGCGTCAAAATTGAATCTTTATTTGGAAAAGAAATTAGGGATAGGTTACAAAACTTGTGAATGGGCTGGGAGGTTTTAGAGAGAGAAAGTGGAGGTGGTGTTATGGTGTATTTGAGTCGAGTCTGTGTGTTGTGTACTGTGATCCCCTTCAAATTATTTGAAAATTTAAATTTGCAGAAATTTTATGGTCTAGATGAAAGGTAGGGTTTGCGGAACGGAAGGATTGAGATGGCTTTTCTCCTTTGAGTTCTATCAAATTCTGTGCAGTGTCGCTTTTACAAAATTAAAAAAAAAAAATCTTAAAATTGTATAGTATGATTTACACAATTGTTTATATAAAAAGTCTCTTGTAAGATTATTTAAGACCTTTTTTTCTAAACCTATTATTTTTATATAATATAAATTTAAGATCTATAGCTCTCGTCTAAGCAATAAAAAATAAAATATGTTTATAAAGATTTAATAAAAATAACAATAGTGCTAAATTGGGTGCTGAGAACTGAAATGAAGGTCAATCAATCAAGTCACAATTGAGTCTTTAATTGGATGGTTATTAATGCAAATTTGATCATCTCAAACTATTTTTATTTTGGTTTGTTTTTATTATAAAAGGGAAATTGGATGAGATTGGAGAAAACGCACTGGAGAGAGGAGGGGCGAAAAGCGGAGTCAAAGTAGGCAAAGGAAAATCCAAGGGAAGATGAAATACCAAAAAGGGCCTGAGTTTTGGCGCTAAAGAGATGATATTGAGATGCATTTACATATACACGTGGACGGTCATGATTGGTTTTTCTACCGTGTTTTTTAAATATATAAAGATGGGACCTGTTCTCGTAGCTAGAGAGTTTCAAATTTGAATTCGAAATGCAATCTGCATAAAATATCGAAATTAGCAAAAATTGTTTTTCAATCTAAGTAAACAACAAACTTGTTGCATTTTTCTATTTAAATTATGATATTTCAGTGCGGTTTGGAGTAGATAATTTGACGGAGTGAATTGATTTCTCTTATTTTTACTTGTCATCAATTTATTTACTTATATAATTACTTTTTTGGAAGGAAAAAAAGAAAATATTAAATGTGCTAGAAATTACCTTTAATTGAGAGCATTTACAATGGAATATTAATTGGAGTAAAATTTTTGTAATATAAGGTCAAAAATTTTATGTGTCATGAAAAATTGTGAATAATGTCTAGCACATTATCTACATCTTGTAAAAGGAAAACCATAATAGAGGGAGACACAAAAGAGAGACGATGGAGACGATAGAAATTAGGGTTCTCTTATTCATCAAAGACTCCCTTTATATAGGGGTATCAATTACATGTTTCCATAATACATAAAGATAACAAATACTCAAACTATCATTCATCAGTTACTTATTGACGAAGGCACACTAATTGTGTTTTTCCTTCAACACTCCCCCTTGTGCCAAGTCAAAGGGTGAAATGGTGTTTCATTGTTGCCTCATTAAAACCTTGCCAAGTAACAAAACCCAATGGGAAAAATAAAACTTGGTCTAAGGAAAAAGAGTACAACACACCTATGTTGAGACTCCCCCTAAAGTGTACACCTCTCTCTGATATGTYCATRTATRAKGAMAACTTTYAAAGTCTCCACTTCCTCAATTTACTTGATTCTTGAGAAAGTGCATAATTGTTGGTTTTAGAATAGTTGTGGTGATATTACTCGTATTATCACATTTTCTTCAGTGATAGTGTTCAAGCCACTATTATCAAATATATGAACGATCATAACATCTATCGTAGATACTCACGAACTACTACATGTATGATAKTGATCTCTTTACATSYATCYAATGAGTWYCCAACATTAACGATACTATTTGGTGTTTCATAGTAGGAAGTAAACTCAACATTTTCTATAGGGATTACAAGACCATCTGCAGTCCCAATTATATTTATGAATGGGAAAAATAAACTCGCTTCAATGGTTTCTTTTAGGTATCAAATTACATTTTGATTCCATTCCAGTGACATTTGAGCTTTCTTGAGTTAAATCAAGATAACAATTTTGAGAAAGTAATATTTGGTTAAGTGTATTAGTAATGGTACTATAATGCGCATATTGTACTTAGGTAAGGAATTTCAGCTCCCACCAGTTCTTCGTCATTCCATTGACGAAATTGATATTTCCTTATATCTTCACTTTGACCAATCATAGGAGTGCTAACATATTGCACTTATCCATATTTAATTGCCTGATCATCTTTTGGATATATGCAAACTGTAGAATTTAGTATTCCACAAACTCGATTTTAGTTTAAAGCCTTAACATGACCGAGTTTTCCCATGATGCATTATCTCAAATTAAGAATTTCAAATAACTAGCGATATCTCTCATTTCATTAAGAGTGGATGTTATGTTCCTTTCATCGACATATACAATTATAATCGCAAATTTAAAACTTATAAATACGCAAAGGGCATAGATTATCTTTTCCCAATCAAGTAGTCACTTAGACGGTTATACCACATCCGTCTGGATTATTTAAATCCATAAAGTGAGGGTTTTAATTTAATTGCAAATGCACTCCGTGGCTTAGAGTCACTTGCCTTGGCAATGAAAGGCCAGCAAATACTTTCGTATATATCTCTAAATCATGATCCCCATAGAGATATGTTGTAGCCACAGGTATAAGCTGCATTCTCA
>BMAC01000720.1:121668-155416 GCA_014905375.1 Phtheirospermum japonicum
TGTGGTTCATTCTTCCCACATAGGTATGGATATCCAATAAATATCACGAACTCTTTACTTGTCTTACCTTGTGGTTCATTCTTCCCACATAGGTAGGGATATCCAATAAATATCACGAACTCTTTACTTGTCTTACCTTGTGGTTCATTCTTCCCACATAGGTAGAGATCAACATGTCTCTTCCCCATTACTTTGAGGTTATTTTCACTATTCATATCGATCCTAGTTAGCCTCAAGAAGTTTCTTTATTCGGAGGTCTAACATTGGTATTATGAAGAATAATGTCATGTCTCTCAATGACTTATTATTATAGTTAATATTATACAAGTGCATTTGTATGTTTGCTCAAGTGGAAAACAAAATAGAGTGAGATCGTATCTCTCAATACTATTTTTATTTAAAGTGATTTTCTTTTTCACATATGATAAGACATGTTCTTAGTCGCAACATATCAAAGTCATTGACCCTTTTTAGCAAGCAAATAAATTTCTTTTCACTAAATTCTTAGGCTTGGAAGTAGTGTTTCATAAAATTCTCAAAACTCATTTAGAGTACATCCCAAAGTTTATTGAGATTTTGAAGTTACGTATATTTCCAATATAAGATTTGGGGTCAATATGAATTCTCAAATTCATTAGAGAATTGACTTTGTCTAAGATTGACGACTCTTTGTCAATTGGGGGTTGATGGATGATATTATTGTGGAATTGTATTTCTTCTAGTTTCCACATCAAACCAATGATGGTAGTACTCAATTTCTTTTGACTATATTAATTTGTATTTATATTGAGTTAGTTTAATCAATTTCTTTAGATAATGAATTAGAAGTATGTCATAATCTTTCTTTGATATCATGTGAATATACTTTATCACAAGAATTATTTATACAATTTTGTATCGTTCATGAGCTTTCATATCATGAAAATATGCAAATGTACAATCAATGATACATAATAAAAGTTGCTTATAAACTATCTCGAATAGAATTACAACATACATGAATATATCAATTCATCAAAATGATCAACAAACATGAATCTATCAATTCATCGAAATTCATGATCAATATATATGAAATCAAACAATTCATCGGGACTCATTATGATCTAAGAATATTGGCACAATCATGGTCAATCTCTCATCATGATCATGTAAATAACTTTATTGATTTCTAAATTAGAAATCATATAAGAGCATGAACACTAATATATTATGTACTCTATGAATATTATTAAAGTATTGCAAAATTTCATGTTTGTCAATATTGCATATAACATCACATGCATATAATCATACATAACATATATCCATATACATGAACAATAATACATACCATGCCATATATACATATTGCCAAATATTTATTAGTTGCATTTAATAAATAATAAATAATAGGGTAATTCGAGTTACCTTGAAGATTCTTTCCTAAATTTGTTCTTCAATACGCTTGTCTGATTTCTGATGATAGAGACCTTTAAAACCGATCTCCACCGTTCCAATTCAGCCTATACATGTTTTTAATAACATATCCAAAATTCAGCATCATCCAACGGATAGATTATGCGTAATTGAATTTCTAAGATAGGCTGGGCAGACAGATCCGAGAAACAGATCAGCTCTGTTCTAAATTCATTATCGGATTTTTCGAACATCATATTCAAATCTCCACCGTTCATATAAAACCTGTATATGTTTGTAATAACATATCGAAAATTCGGCTTGATCCAACGGTCCGATTGTGAGAAATCGTATTTTGAAAAATTCTGCACAGAAAATTTCGAAAGCAGAATCTGCTTTGTTCGAAAATTAATATAAATTCTCTCGTATCTCCGAATTCAATCTCCACCGTTCAGAATGTAATTAAAAGGTTTGGAAGGCTCTGTAAAAATTTGATCTTGATCCAACGATTGAAACTCGAGAAACCGATTTTTCAAACATACAATACAGTTGGATTTTCGACCTACGAAAATTGTATTGATTTGGTTATGGAGGCTTATTCTCGATTACTCTCGATAGGTTAGAGTTTCGTGTTGAAAACGTGTAAAAGGAAAACCATAATAGAGGGAGACACAAAAGAGAGACGATGGAGACGATAGAAATTAGGGTTCTCTTATTCATCAAAGACTCCCTTTATATAGGGGTATCAATTACATGTTTCCATAATACATAAAGATAACAAATACCCAAACTATCCTTCATCAGTTACTTATTGACGAAGGCACACTAATTGTGTTTTTCCTTCAACACATCTAATGTTTTAAAAACTGGACCGAACATCGAACCGAATTAATAATTGGTTCACTTGGTCATTGGTTCGATCGGTTGAATCGTTTTTAAAATATCGGTCATCAAACCGAACTCATATATATATATATATATATATATATATATATATATATATATACCACGTACAATTTTGTTATCCAAAACATTCATTCAAAGTCAATCTCATTTTGTATGAATTTATTATGATAACAAAAATTTAGAATCATTTAAAAAATTTGAAATAAAAAATTTGCAAATAATGAATTTTGATCATTTAAAATTCAAAATCATTTAAAATTTAGGATCACTTAAAAAATTTAATACTAAGTTGATATTTGGAATAATTGGAACTACCTATTTTTATATTATTTTTACTAAAAATAAAAATTAGAACCGTTTTTTACCGCTTCACTAGTTCACTGATTTTACCGATTTTTATCGGTTCTTGCCAGGTGACACTGGGTCATTAGCCATCCGGACTAAGTAAAAAAACGGATCGGGCTCGGGACCGTTCCCGGTTAACCCGGTCGGACCGGCTGGTCCGGTTCTCAAAATACTGTCTACATCTAGATTATGTGCTGGACATTATCTATTAAAAAAAATCTTATATATATATTCATATATTTAGATTAATTTATTTATTTCTCTTTCATCTCCACCAATTAATAGTCAATTATTTTACTCAATTCGCATTTAATATTGGAAAAGATTTTTAAATATTTTGCCATGTCAGTTGGAATTCATGTTGTCCCATTTGAGGTGCTCTGACAAAAGAAATTTGTAGGTGAAATCTATGTAATCACGGGAACAAAATTAATTTTTGCATGAAACGTTAAATTATGAACAATACAATTTTGTGATCTTCTAACTAAAAGAACCCCTAAAAATCGGGGTAAGACAAAAACGCCAAAAAATCCTTAGGCTGTGTTTGGTTTTAAACTCTCAATACCTGGATTGAGATTTTGAATTTCTATATTTGTAAAGTACTCGAATTTTTAATACTCAACCAATAATTTTTTACACATACTCACACTCATCTTTTTTATTTAACCATCATTACATTTAAATAATTATATATTATTATATACAATATAAAAATAAATCATCCACACTTTTTAGATATGATTTGATATCAAATACAATATGAAAATATATTTTCATTCATTTTTCAAACATGATTTGACATTTATAGTAAAAAAATAAAAGATTTTGAATTTTACAACAAACAAAGAAATCTGAATACTGAAAATTATAAATATAAGGATTAAAGAATCCTTACGAAATCTAATCCAAACAGAACCTTAAGGATAAGAACGTATATAATAGGGTAGTCAGATTCTAGAAAGTTGCGGCGATTACGTTCCATGCACAAAAATTATGGAGTTGGTGATTACGTGCCACCATATGAGGGCTTCACCAATTGAGCAACTTCACTATTAATTTTATAGCTATAATTCCATTAAATAAGAAAACTATATTTCACGTTATTTTCATTAATTAGTTAAAAATAAAAATAAACAATCCGAATATCAATATAAAAGAAACACACCCTAATACCGAAAATGATTATATGAGATTGTTTGATTGACCTGATTTGAGAAATTAATAAACGGTAGTTGACTTTTGATAGCTAGTTATATATAATTATTTTTAAATTAACTAATTAGAGTAATTGATTAAATATTAATTTACCTGAATAAACATAATTTAGAGATATAAATAATTACTTATAACAAAAGAAAATATATAATAATATTTAAAAAAATAATAAATGAATAAATAAAAATTATAATAACAATACATGTCAAAAAAATATTATTATAATAATAACAAAAGGTTTCCTTGTGTCTGAAGAACAATAATTTATATAATAGTGTAAGATAATAGGTGAGTCCAAGAATTAAAATAACTTTTACTGAAGAAAACGATAAAAGATTAAAAAACATAAAATCTTAATCAGTAAAGAGCTCTAATGAAAAAAACACTACTATGATCCACCATTTCTAAGCGAGCAACACTTTTGTCAGATCAAATTAATGAATTTGACACATTAGATAAGATAAATTCCAAATCCAGGTCCACTAACCTGCGTACAAATAAAAAAAAAATACATAAAAGTAACACTGCAAAACGGGTCAAAGCCTGCAGGCTGTTCCGGCAGCCCGCGCAAACGACGTACCTGTACTTCCATTTCCGAGGCCCGTTTGACCGGGGACTTTTTTAGCCCGTCCCGTTAAGTCCGCGGGCTTTTACGGGCCGAAGCGGGTTGGCCCGTTTTTCTGTTTTTTTTTTAAAGAATTATAAATATAAAATTATAATTTATATTGGTTATTGAAATTAAAATTGAAAACATATTCGTATTATTTTATTTCCTATTTGTCCGTTACAATACTTTAAATATTATAATAATATTGTCTTTTTTTTTATTAAAATTTAACATAAAAATATAATTTTAGTATAAAAGAAATTAAAAACTGTGTGGCCCGCGGGCTGGCCCATTGACCCTCGGGCCTTCAATCGCGGGACGTGAACTTAGGTTTTCTTGACCTTTTAAAAAATGGGTCCGCCCCGCCCCGTTTTGCGGTAGCCCGCGGTGGGTCGGAACAAGCTGGCTCATTTTACAATGCTACATAAAAGTCATCTGTATCAGATCCCTCTCTCTCTCTCTCTCTCTCTCTCATGGTTTTGCATAACCACATCGGCCAAATCTTCTTCCACCAACACCACCAGAAGCCTCCGCTACGTAACGCCTCCGCCTCGGCCGCAAGCCCTTCTCTCTCTCCAATTATCGTACCACCACTATGTGAGACACTAGTTATCGCGCAAACATCGATGCACACCACCATCGTCGTAGCACCCTCAGTCCATGAATCGTAAGTGCTAACATGTCATCTACATAAGATTATGCGAGAATTTAAGAATTTTTCTTAGGGCTTGATTGGTTTAGGACTCCCAATACCAGGATTGTGATTCTAAATCTCAATCCTCGTTTATTCTACGACTCAAAGTTTCAACCCACAACCAACAATTTCTTACACCTTACCCCACACTCAATTATTTTATCACATTATCATTATATTTAAAAAACTAAATATAACTAAATACAATACAATAATACATTATCATCCACTTTACAGACATGATTTGACATTAAATACAATATAAAAATACATTATCATCCACTTTTCAGACATGATTTGACATCTACAGTAAAAAGCAAACAAAGATTCTTACTATTCACAGAATTCTCAATACTCAAGATTCTGAATACCAGAATTTAGAATACCAACAAAACCTAGTCCAAACAACCCCTTAAGGATTTCAGGGTTAATTTTGGGATATTTTGGTGCTAAATTGAAGTTCCAAAATTACATTTGTTTTATTATAGAGGTCGGATTAATGAGATTTTTAAATAAAAACATGATCTTGATTTTTTTTTTTACATTTCTCAAGTTTTGGGCAAATTCACAACTACCATTGGATATTGGAGATGAAATTGGTGATTTAAAGAAGCACATGGACAAAAATTTGGATGAAGATGAAGGTATTAATGTATTAACCAGTAATGTATTAATTTTGTATTGTATGGTATGGTGTTGGAGCAGTGTTGTATTCATTTTGGAGCAGTATAATATTATGAGTTATTCATCAGTAATATATTAGTTTCACAATAGTGGTGTATTAGTTTTGGTACTGTATGATATTTGTTTTGTTGCAGTGAAAGAAAATTCTAATTAACAAATATTATTGTTGATATTTTTTTTATAATTATCCATGGAGGTTAAAATCAAGACATTATAGAGATCAAGATGCGGACCAAAAACTGAATGTAGATAAATGTGTATCATTTTACAATAACAATACAAAAAAGATTATTTTCACTATTTGTAAAGTAATAGTTTTTTAGGTTGTATAGTATTGATTTTTCTAATATAAGGTATTAATTTCTATATTTTAAAGTATTTCATTTCCTTAGTGTTCAGTATGTTGCCCCGCTGGCGGAAATAGGTTGCTTTAACGATTTTCTTTTGTCTAAACATATGTTTTGTTGTTGCTATTTGCAAGTATATTATTATTTTATCGGTGTACTGATTTTTGTATGTATAAGTATTAGTATTTTACTTGTTTAATAGTATTTGATTTGATATTTTGTTAGTATAATGCTATTTGTTGTTCCTATTTGCTAGTGAAATAGTTTTGTGTAATGTCTTTCGGTGTAATAGGTTTTACTGAAAATCGGTATTTATCATGGTAAACTTTATATATTAAATACAAAAAATGACTTTTTATTTATTTGATTTTTGAAAAAATAAACCCTATACTTTGGAGAGTGTAATGTGTGACATCTTTCTAAATAAATCATTACTTTTCGTTACAAAACTAATACTTTAATGTACAAAAATCAATACTCCGTAGTACAAATCCCAATACTTCACAATCAAGATATCATTATATGTCATCAAAAAGTATTAATGCTTATGATACATAAACCAATACTTTTTAATGCAAAAACAAATGCTTTACAATAGAAAGCTAGTATATTTCATCGAAATATACTAATATGTTGCAGTACAAAACCCAATGCTAGGTAGTACAGAGATCAATACTTCGTACTTGAAAAACCAAAATATTTTAACAAAATAATACTTCTCAACTACCAACATGTTTAATCTACAAATTGACAACATTTGGTCTAAGGTGCTTTTCAGGTTTTAACATTCCATATTATCTTTCGGTGCATAAAGTTCAAAAAAAAGGCAAATATTTGTACCTTTCCAAAATCCTAAAATGACAATAGAAACGACGCTGAGATAAGATGCAACTAGACCAGAAAACGCTTCACCCCCCCCCCCCCCCCCCCCCCCCCCCCATTGAGAGCCTGGAGAATTACAAAACTTATTTTATAAGATTACAAAATCCCTCAAGTGGACACAAATAACTGATGTTGAAGCTAACAACAAGTGGTTTGTTGTTGTTGAGTTGACTGAAGTCTGGCACGTGATGGAAAACCTGGACATACATCAATTTATATTATCATTTGAACAAATCAATAATTTACCTCATTCGAATATATAATTCACAAATATTAACACATTTAACAATAAAAACTTGGATCATGACAATTGAATTGATCTCTAAAGCCCAAATATAAACAATCCGAAAAAGTGGAACAACAAGTGGTTTGTTGTTGTTGAGTTGACTGAAGTCTGGCACGTGATGGAAAACCTGGACATACATCAATTTATATTATCATTTGAATAAATCAATAATTTACCTCATTCGAATATATAATTCACAAATATTAACACATTTAACAATAAAAACTTGGATCATGACAATTGAATTGATCTCTAAAGTCCAAATATAAACAATCAACATAAAATTTAATTGTTAAATATTATATACATTTCCAACAAAACTTCACCTTTAACATCATACAACATATCACCTACTCCACCCCATATTGAACACCAACACCACCCTATTAGAAGATTATGAAGATATACAAAAGAAAATGTTTGAAGTTCAGCAAATGGAGGTGCAAATCAAGATAAAACTACCTTATAAAGATACTTGTTGTTCCACTTTTTCGGATACTTAAGTCTAGATGAGAATATGTGAAGCGGGTTGATTTGTTATTGAAGGGAGTGTAATTCAAGACTTCAATAGCTCATGCCGCTGAAATTGCAGTTAAGGGGAAAATCAGACAATAATAAATACACAATATTTCAAGAGAAGCAAAGTAAAGAGAAGATACACTCACATAACTGTATAAAAAAAAAAGAAATACAATGAGGATAAAAGTACCAAAATAAACATCCCTACAAAACTAGGATAAAAGTATGATATAGAATCAAATGTGAGGATAAAAATTGTATATGCGACATAAAATTGGTGATCTAATAATAATCAGGAACTCGAGGAATCTTGGAATAATAATCAACAACCTTTACACCGCAAATATATATGAAGAAAAAAGTGAAAAGAATATGTACATGTCCTTGTTGTGGACACAAACTTGTAGTCTAAGTGTAGAAATATATAATGATTGGCTTAGACATGTAATAGATTTAATTGGGATTTACCAAAGAAACAAAATCAAGCATGGTGTTATTTCATATCTCACATGCATATAATGAAATACACACACATATATATATCTACTTTGGGATTAAAAGAACTCATATTACACCAGAAACAAACGAAAAGTATTTTACAAAAGAAAAAATATGAGATTTACAGAAGAATGAATATTTATGATACATAAACTGATAATCCTACCATGTTTATAACTTGTTCCAACATCATAACTTTAATTCATATACAAGAATTATCTAGATTCACACACAAAAAAATAATAATAATAATAAGAGAGAGATTGAAGAACATAATGGCTTATTGAAGGTAACGAAGCGAGTAGATTTCTGACGAATGGATTCAAATACAGGAAGCTTTCACAGTTAACATATAGTCGGCATAATCTATTCATGAAGTTCTAATCAATTGAAACAACATGCAATCAGAATCAGTAATTTTACCCAAATTAAAATTTCAAAAAATAAGTAGAAATTATATACATCGATCGGACAATTATGTAGCAAAGTGGGTGAACTCGTCTACTGAAGGAGAGTAGGGTTCTTTTCGAGCAATTGACAGATCAATTTATTTTCGGAGCTTAGGGCTTCGATATCAACCCTCCAGATTCCAGTGGTGATGACACTGTCTCATGGTGTTGGTGGAGTCTCTCTATGGTGGTCCACTCCATGCTAGCCTCCTCTAATACTGTATTCGCCACTTTCATCAACACATGACCCACCATTTTTATTCTCTTTGTAATCTAAGATCTTGATGATGACGATTATTGTGTATGTTTAGTTGGGATGACGAATAATTCTGGGAGAGAAAAAGGAATGATAATATTGTAATTATCAGGGAACTTATAATTATACCAACGGGTAGGGTATGGATGCAGGTCATAGGTTGGCCTAACAAGAGAGACCCATTAATTTGGAATCACACAAGTCTTTGCTTTTCCAAGCAAGACCTTTTTAGACCTAAATAGCAATTTTACCAAGTAATATAAAGCAACTAATGGTGGGAATAAGCAATTTGTCGATCCGGCTCTTTCATTACATTAACATTAACCAAGCAGACCTTGTTTTCGCACATCATGTATAAATGTCATAAAATTATTTACGTAAACTATCATGGCAAACACTTGTGTTAGGCCAAACTTGACGGGTCATGACCCGTTAGGCTATCTGACCTGATACTATGATATATTGATTTTTGTACTATGATGTATTTGTTTTTCTACTCGAAAGTATTGATTTTTCATAAATCTCTGAGCCGTGCTGATAAAAACAAAAGGATTGGTTACCAAGAATAGGGGGTACTAACCTCAACTATGAGATCAGTGACCTAATACAGCTTCCAAATATGTCACAGCGACCTGATAAGCCTCCCAAAAGCCTCTTGGAGACCCAGCCGATCCTACAAAACAACACCTTCAGCCAAGGCGGGGGGCGGCCCCGGCGAAGGTCCTCCGATGCTTAAGTCAGATAGTGCGAGAGATATTTTGAGAGCTCAAACCACGATAAAACAACAACTTGAAAACAAGGAGAGGTATGCACCCCTTTTATAGAGACAAGAGAAGTGTTCCCCAAGCCAGGGTTTCCTTCTCCCACCACAATTCCATAAATACCATGACCGACTTAGAATTAGGACTTCTCTTGTATGCTAAGTTCCCATACATAATGCATCTCTCGCTTAAATTACCAGAATAGGCCTGGGCCTGTGATTCTTTCCATATAGTTCGCCGAGACCCCACAACACCATCCATATGAGCCCATTCGGGCCTAATATTTATAAAGCCCATGACCGAGCCAACAGATAGCGCCCAACACACAAAATCATAAGAGGTCGCGACCCTATATGAGAACTCATCCTCATACTCCAGGTCGCTACTCTACAAACAAGCTCGCCAACCTCTCAGAAGAAATGCTCCTTCCAAGAAATGAGGTTGCTTACCATAAATACCCACATATATTATGTATGGATTTTTAGTGTCGTATCAGCTAGTCCTTCATGTTCTAACTGATTGAGGTACGAAATCAGGTAGGACATGTAAACAGAAAGTTAAAAGAACACCATCAAAAATAATCATAACACATAAATAAATCACCCTGCCGCCTTACCAAACCATATTTTAGAATAACCCAACTCGGCATACCGAGCTATGATACCAATCGTTCTATAATAAATCACCACATAAGACTGCGACCTCCAAAAGATCAACTCGCTGAGCTCGCTCATCCTCCAAGAAGAATGCTCCTCTTGGAAGAAGAGATATGCGAGTCCCCAGACTCCATACCTAACGACCTAAAACCATAGGACCTTTCTTTCTCATCCTGAAGTTGTAATCGGGCACAACAATCCAAGAAAATATAATCATACGCACCAAAAAAGTCAAAACACGCTTTCCTCTACCCATCACATCTCCTCCAAGATTCATTAAATACAGCCTGACAAAGTGTAGGACACGCGTCATCCCCTCATTTTCTCATAGTATAATAAACGTTGTGGGTCCAAAACAAACGGCCTAAAACATTCCTCTAATCCTACCAACTTCCCGCTCCAATACATCCCATCAGCTTTTTACGCTGCCCAATATACACAAAACCCCTCCATCTCCCCTCATTCGTCACTTTAGAAATTGCCATTTTTGCTCTGTAAGAAAGCTCGCATACTCTATGGTTTACAAAAAATCGCCAGCAACACATCGCTCATCACCGACCTCCACGACAGCAAAAATGTGTAAGTCCCTTAAACCTTCCCTTTCAGCAATTAATTTAAATTCAGAAATATATTGCACCTACAGAGTTGTTGTTGTGTTTTTTGCTGTTTGTCCCCTGTGATATTCAATAAATGACCAAATTAGCTTTTTCCACCCCAAATTCCAAAAATCCAGACCTTTCCCCTGATTCCAGTCCCACCGAAAACCCTTATATTTTTAAGAGAAGACGAAAACAGCCTTCTTCTCCTCCCTCCGGCCTTCGTGAGGAGCCAGAAGGCACGTTAGTTGGTCGGAGCTAGAAGCCCAGACTAGGGCTCATACCAACGCCCAAGCCCTTCTAGAAAACATACAAGAAGATCCCTCTCCTGCCCCCTTAGCCATCATAAATATACCAGAGGTCATTCCCTTAGACAAACCTAATAACCAACCCCCTTGCGAGCACTTTTTAGAGAACCCAGTGACTATAGCGCCTTCTGTAGATGCTGCCGACCTACTTCCCTCACCCTTAGCAACCAGGGCAGTTAAGGATAACTACTGGTTACTCCCTGACTCGGAAAAACATGAAGAATTCCAACAAACCCTTAACCTCCCTGAAACTGCCAAAATGGTTTTGCCCGACATTCTCCACTTAGATCCTATAAAACCTTCTCCAGAACATATTACCCTTTTTGACGAGCTACTCAGGTCGGGATTTAGATTCCTACCACACCCATTTTACATCGAGACCTCTCTCCTGTATAGTCTCCCCTTTACAGTTGACCCCCAATTCCATGAAATTTATGGCGGGGTACATTATACTATGTAAATATTATGATACGAAGCCCGACCCAGGCTTTTTCCATTTTTGCTTTCAAATAAAATACCAAAGACATTCTTTTTATCTCTCTACTCGCACCGGCAAAACTCGATTCTTAGTGAATCCTTCAAATAAGGTACCTGATTGGAGGAGAAATTTCTTCTTCATTCACAATACTGAGAGCTGGCCTTTTCCAATCGAGCTACACTACCATACCCCAAAACAATCCAATCCTCCCAGTCCCAAACATCTTCCCGTCTCGTACAAAAGATACTCTAACCAGCTCGCAAAATGGAGTAAGCTCCTATTTGACGTGGTGCTACTCACCAGTCGATCCAAAATTTTCAAATTTGTGGGCATCGACTCTCGTCCGGTCGACCCAGATCTTGCTATGACCCAATCAGAGTTCGGTAGGTCTTCTATGTTACACAACTTTACACCATCATCAATTGTTATATTTTAATAATAACACACCACTTTGTTATTGCAGTTGCATTCGTCAACAAGTGTGTCTCATCGAGCTCTGAGGAAGTCACAGAGCCAACCGATCCGCAGCCCGCCGTCACATCAGCGCCTCCCTCTGTCATCAACGTGGATGAGGTGTTGAATCAAGCCTTAAAATTAGAAGGTGATCAGGATATTGAGGACGACCTGGAAGAGGTACAGCTAGTCCAGCGATCCTCGAAGGGAAAATGATCCATCAAGTAAGCTGCCAAAAGCCCGAGCTCTCCTGCTTCAAAATGTCGTCGTCTCATCAAAACTCATGCTGTTGCTTCCTCCAGCTCTCCCGACCTGGGAAAAGGACTGGCCCAGTGCGACAATGCCAAGGAGATCCAGGCCTTTCTCGACAAACGAATAATCAAACAGGGAATTATTACTTAGAAACCTTCTCCTGACCAAGATAATATCTGCAAACCCTTATATTACTTCATGATACAACTGAGTCCCCTGGTCCAAGCTATCTGAAGACCTACTGGATCGATCCACTGAAAGCGATCTCCAGAAGACATGTGACAAGCTAACCGCCCAGGCTGAGCAACAAACCCGATAGCTGTCCCTGACCCAAGGAGAATCGGATGGGGTGAATCACCTGCTGAAAGCTCGCGAGGAAGAGATATTAGTTTTGAAGAGCCAGGTGAACAACCTAAAGGATGAAACAGCTCGTCTGGGCAATGAGGTCAAGGACGCCTAGGAACAAGCTCGCCAGGTCGAGGAGCTTAAAGCGCAAAATCAGAAACTCGAGGAGCAGATCCAGGTGGCGTATGAGCGAGGTGTAGCTGAAGGTCGGCGAACCTTCTTGTTGAGCGACGTAGGCCGAAAGTACATGGGTGCCTACTGGGAAGAGATACTGAAGGCGTACAAGAAGTCTTCCTTGTACTTCGGTAAGATGGCGGTTGGCAGCAAGGAGTGGGTTTTCAAGGCTGCTGGAATAATCAAGGACCAGCTCGCGGCCCTGAATGTTGCCTACACCCCCGACGTGCCGGCCATCATCGATATGTTGCCTACATTCAATTCCTTCAAGGGCGACATAAATCAGCCAATCGACGCTGAATAGTGGCTGTCTTGTCAGGGCCGAGCTATGCTGTCCGCCAAACTGACTGCTGAGTTGGACACGCCACTTGAGGACTTTATTCCTGCTCCCAGGCCGAACGCGACCTGATGGCTTGCTGCTTTTCTCAAAGTTCAAAACCTGTATTTTGCTCGCACAATTTATGAACGACCCTGCTTATATGTATGAACAAGTCCATTTCTATGTTTATTATATGCAGAGCTCTTCAACTCAAACCATATGTGAACCTGCAACTTAAACCATGTAAAAACCAAACCATCATAATCCACCATAAAACCATAAGTTAATATAGGTCGCACGAATTCATAATCAATCGCAAACATATTTCCACCTCCATAAAACCACGAGGTCAAAAAATAATCAAACCACGAAGCACAAATAATCCAAAGGAGCTAAAACAAGCTCGCAAATATAAGTTAAACATGTTAGCTCGCAAAGACATAGCCATCCATAACACAATAATTCCATAAATATATGTAAGTCAAACATATCCTTCCCAAACATATGTAAAACAACATAATCACACCACTTAACCATATTTAAAAACCATGAAAACAGTTCGCCAAATTTTATTTGATATCGTAAAAGATATCCGCCCCTAAGGGTACATCATAAAACCATTATTCGCCCCGAAGGGTTCCAACACAATCAGCCCGCCCCAAAAGGTAATGAAACAACCGCTCCGAAGGGTAAAACACAACAGCCCGCCCCGAAGGGTAATGAAACAACCGCCCCAAAGGGTAAAACACAATAGCCCGCCCTGGAGGGTAATGAAACAACTGCCCCGAAGGGTAAAACACAATAGCCCGCCACGAAGGGTAATGAAACTACCGCCCCGAAGGGTAAAACACAATAGCCCACCCCGAAGGGTAATGAAATAACTGCCCGAAGGGTAAAATAAAACAGCCCGCCCTGAAGGTTAAAACACAACAACCCGCCCCGAAGGGTAATGAAACAACCGTCCGAAGGGTAAAACACAACAGCCCGCCTCGAAGGGTAATGATACAACCACCCCGAAGGGTAAAATGCAAACAACCTGCCATCTAGGCGTAATGCCTCTTCAAATGACACATATTCTAGCTCCTAGGTAGAACTTTCCCTTCAGCATTCTCGAGTATATATGCCCCTCCACGTAGTATTTTAATCACTTTGAACGACCCAACCCAATTTGGATCCAGCTTTCGGGTCTTACGCAGTGCATCAGCCCGCCTCCATACCAGATCACCAACCTGAAAACATCGATGTTTAACACGTTTGTTAAAGGCAGCCTGTATCTTTTATTTATAATGTTCAACCCGGACCGCAACCTTCTCTCGTATTTTCTCAATCGTTTCAATTGCTCCTCTTGCTAGCCTCTCGTTCTCCTCCACATTAAACGCTGCTAAGCGTTGCGATCCACCTACTATCTCGGCTAGAATAACAGCTTCCATCCCATAGACCAAACTGAATAGAGACTCCCCTGTAGAGGTTCGGGGAGTTGCTCGATAAGCCCATAAAACCGATGCGAGCTCTTCTTCCCAAAGCCCACCTACTTTCTCCAATCGTAACTTAATACCCTGCACAATGATACGATTAATAACTTAAACTTGCCCAATAGTTTGGGGGTGTGCCACAGAAGCAAATCGTTGCTTCATCCCCATATCCTTGCACCAATCCTGAATCTGCAGCCCATTGAACTGGGTTCCATTATCAGACACCAATACTCATGGAACACCAAACCTGAAAAAAATGTTATTGAAAATAAAATCCATCATATATTGTTCGGTTATGCCCGTAACTGTTTCGGCCTCCACCCACTTTGTAAAATAATCAACTGCTACCACCAAATATTGTTTATTGCCCGGTGTCTTTGGAAAAGGTCCCACAATGTCAATTCCCCATTGTGCAAACGGACACGGCGAGCTCATAACCATCATCTCTTCGGTAGGTATATGGATAACCGGAGCATGCATCTGGAACTTCTTACATGTTCTTACCATGTCACTAACCATACATTTCATTCCTGGCCAAAAGAAGCCAGTCCGCAATGTTATGCCAACCAACGCTCTTCCCTTCGCATGATCACCACAATATCCCTCATGTATCTCCTTTAGCACCTCTAATCCTTGATCCTTATCCAAGCATCTCAAAAAAGGTCCAAAGCGTGACCTCTTGTACAACTCCTCATTTATAACGCAAAAACCGAGCCACCGTTTTAGTTTCCTTCATTGTCAACCGCTCTGACCCTTCCTTTGATTTAATGAGAGTATCCCGGATAGGCGTGCGCCAATCATCCTTAAATTCGAGCTCCATTACCTTTTCTCCTTTTTCCACACTACTGTGATTCAACTCTACTTACGTAATTTTCCGAGTATCACAGGTCCCCAAGGCACCCGTAATCCGAGCGAGCTGATTAGCCCGAGTGTTTTCAGCTCATGGCAAGTGCTCTAGTTTAAACTCCTCAAAGCGTGCTACCTCTTCTCGTAACTTTTTTAAATACACCACCATGCGTTCCTCCTTCGCTTCAAAAGAACCATCCAACTGACGAGCTATCAATTGCGAATCTGTGTATGCCCATACTTTCTTGCTCCCAGATCGCTCGCCATTGTTACACTCTGCAGCACAACTTCATACTCAGCCTCATTGTTAGATGCCTTATACCCCAGTTTAATCGCGAATTCTAGGTTTTCCTCTTCCGAGCTGGTCAACACAATACCCAGCCCTGCTTCTGACATCATAGTTGATCCATCGATATGCAATACCCATGCCTTTATCTCATCACTGAATCAGATGGTCGCACCATCTCCTACAAAAAATCTGTCAACACTTGCGCTTTGATGGCTACCCTAGGTTCGCACACCACATCGTACTCGCTTAACTCCACAACCCACTTCACCAGTCTCCCGGACATGTTTGGGTTACTCAGAACTTTCTTGAGAGCTAAATTAGTACGTACCCTCACCCTGTGGCTCAAAAAGTATGACCGCAGTTTCCTTGCTATACGAAGCAGCGCAAAACCCCCTTTCTCCAGTTCGGAATAATTCAGCTCAGCACCTCGCAGCATCCTGCTGATATAATAGATAGGTTTTTGTGTTCCTACATCCTCTCTAATTAACACCGAACTTACTGCGACCTCCCCAACCGATATATATAAGATCAGATCTTCTCCCGGCATCGACTTGGTCAATAATGGTATTTCAGCCAAGTATTTTTTCAGTTCCTCAAATGCATCCGCTGCCTCTTTTGTCCATTCGAACTTGGACCCTTTCTGGAGTGCCCTGAAAAAGGGGACACCACTCTCTGCCGATCTGGAAATAAAACGGTTAAGACCTGCAATACGATCTGTAAGCACCTGTACGTCGTGTACCATTCGAGGATGTGGAATCTCCAAGATAGCCCGCACCTTCTTCGGATTAACTTCAATACCCTTCTCTGTCACCATATAGCCCAAAAAATTTCCAGATCGCACACTAAACGCGCACTTCTTTGGGTTAAGCTTCATCTCGTATTGCCTCAGTATAAGAAATGTCTTTCTCAAATCCTCCACATGGGATTCTGCTTTCTTGCTCTTGACCAACATATCATCGATGTAAACCTCCATAGTGGACCCCAACAGGTCTTTGAACATTCGATCCACCAATCTTTGATAGGTTGTTCCTGCATTTTTCAGGCCAAAGGGCATGGACACAAAACAATATGTCCCCGTAGAAGTAACAAAGCTCACCTTGGGCTGATCCTCCTTTGCAAGAGGTATTTGGTGATATCCTTGTGAAGCGTCCATCATACTCAGCAGCTCTCATCCTGAGGTTGAATCCACCAGTTGATCAATTCGCGGAAAAGGATAATGATCCTTTGGACAGGCTTTATTCAAGTCGCGGAAATCCACACACATCCTCCATTTTTGTCCTGGCTTTGTCACCATGACAACATTAGATAGGTATACTGGAAATTGAATTTCCCGAATGTGGACTGCTTTTAGCAATTTCTGCACCTTCTCTTCAATTATCTTGTCCAATTCAGGCCCAAAATGTCTCCTCTTCTGTTTAACTGACCTCACCTCTGGGTCTGCATTCAAATGATGTTACGCGACCTCTGGAGATACTCCTATCAGTTCTCCATCCCCAAAAGCAAAAACGTCTCGAAATTCCTTCAATAGTTTTACCAGCTCTTCTTTCAATGCTTCTGCCATCAAGGTCCCGATCCTCCTAGTGTATTCCGGGCGACCTTCTTCCAACAAAATTTCCATCAAATCCTCATGTGGCCGAACAGAATTCTCCCGTTCTTTCACCTTTTTCTCACTAAGTACACCCTCTGGCAGATCATCATCCCTCTCGCGCCTGTTCTCAATTAACCCTTTTCTGACCGTCATTTGATAACTCGACCTTGCGACCTACTATTCGGAAATAACTTCCCCCACTCTGTCTCCCACCGGATACTTGATACTCATGTGATATGTTGACGTCACTGCCTGGAATGCATTGAGGGCAGGTCAACCTAATATTGCATTATATGCCGACCTCCCCCGGACTACCAAAAACTTCAGATTTCTCTTTACCTGCAACTTATCCTTTCCTAATACCACTGCCAGCGTCAGCTCTCCTT
This sequence comes from Phtheirospermum japonicum, assembly GCA_014905375.1. Taxonomy (NCBI): domain Eukaryota; kingdom Viridiplantae; phylum Streptophyta; class Magnoliopsida; order Lamiales; family Orobanchaceae; genus Phtheirospermum; species Phtheirospermum japonicum. The sequence continues at coordinate 139,678 of BMAC01000720.1, forward strand.
CCGTGATCACTTGTGCCCCATTAAACGTATATATGGGCATATTCACAGGTCTCACCTTGGTCTCCAACTTCATTTGTTCAAGATAATCTATGTATATTATATTGACCGAGCTCCCATTGTTCACAAAAATTCTTCCGACCTCGTACCCCTCTACCTCAGCTTCAATACTAACGCATCATTATGATCCTCCTGCAGCCCACGTCGCTCATTAGGACCAAAAGAGATGATTGGTCCAGATATCTGCGGGCGTCGACTCGCACTAGCGACCTCCCACGTTCCCGAGTGAGCTGATTAACATGCTTTTTCCACGCACTATTAGTATCACCATCCGTTGGTCCCCCTGAAATCATGTTTATCCTCTTATTTCTTCTCGGGCCATTATATCCCTGGTTTCCTTGTTGTGGCTGTCTCGCGACCTGATCCCGAGGTGGGTCTCTTGGGGGTGGTGGAAGCAATGGTTGCCTCGATTCCCTTGGCTCTCTGTCCTTGTAAATAACTTCTTTCAGATGCCCAGCTTTTATGAGCCTCTCGATTTCTTTTTTAAGATGTCTGCACCTTTCCGTGGAATGCCCATAATTGTTATGAAACAAACAAAAGAAATCTGATTTGGGATTAGTAGGGAGCGGCGTGCGATTTTCCGGCCACTTGATGTCATTAGGTATCAGGCGTTCCATGATAGTAAACACCTTAGCCCGCGGATAGGCCAGTGGTGTAAAATCCTCGTTCCTCTAATTTCGCATATCCATCTCGGTTTTTCCATCACCACGGGACTCGGGGTTAGGAGCCTGCGCACTATCCTTCTGGGTTCTCTTCTGACCTCCCTCCTTGAGATTCTGCCTCATGTATCCGCGACCTCCCTGCTAAATCGCACACGATGTTCCTCCTCAGCTTCCTCCACTTGTATGTATTTATGGCATCTTTCCAGAACCTCATCATATGTTCGTGCCTCCTTCTTCACCAACGACTTGTGTAAGTCCTCTCTCCTCAATCCTTGATGTAAATTTCCCGCCTTCATCTCGTCTGTAGTGGTGGGTACTTCCAGTGTGGCACTGGTAAACCTGTTAACGTATTGCTTCAACATTTCATCAGGTCGCTGCACCATAGTAAAGAGCGACTGTGCAGTCTTCGCATTCTGCCTCATACTGGAAAATTGTTTCAAGAAAGCAGCTCGTAGCACCTGAAAGCTGGTAATTTTTCCTCACGGTAATTGATAGAACCAGCTCTGCGCGATTCCCCTCAAGGTAGACACAAAGGCTCGACATGCCACAGCATCTGTATATCCATGTAACATCCTCTCGTTTTCGAAGAGCTGCAAATGCTCCACTGGGTCCGCCATCCCGCGATATTGAAACTCCAATGCCTTGTACCACTTGGGCATCGCAGCTCGCAACATATCATCCAAAAAAGGATGTCCCTTATCTTCATCGAACTTTTCTCCTTCCATCCATTTTTTCAAGTTTAACAAGGCTTCCTGCATATCTCTAAACGCCTTATTCCCTGGTCCTACGTCATTCTTTCCATCTTATTCATGGTACCCACTCCGACTCTTACGCGACTTATCTCGAGATTCACCGTCCGTACTCGAGGTTTGTGTTCTGATCTCACTGGTTGATTTGTTGTGCCGCCGACCTCGACGTTTGTAGTATTTTCGCCCTATCTTCACCTTCTTCGCCTTATTGTACTTATGCTTGTGGGTACGAGACTCCGTGGATGAGGTAGAGCTGGAAGAATCTACCTGTTTTCGCTTTCCCCCACTCTTCTTCCCTTGAGAAGATCTCTGAGACAGAGACCTTCCACTTTGTTTTGTATTTTTTGTTATCAATTTTTCCCTTTGCCCTCCGTTCGATCCACCAACCTTCTCTTTCAGAGTACCCAGCTCACCTGCTAGGTACTTGTTTAGTTCTCCTGTTTCTCTAGAGGCATGAATTCCATAAGCCCTCTAAGAATCCTTTGTAGATTTGACAGGGCTTATCTTTGGGTAAGTCTCTCCACTCTTTCGTCCCTATATGAACCGTTTTTTGCACCACAACCTCCAATGTCTTCGCCTCCAAGTCTCCTTCAGGCTCTTTTCTGTTGTGTTACCTTGGTGAGGGTGGTGGTGTGCCACCTAAATTCCGGATTGTTGGTTCTCCCTGAGAAGGTGTTTATCTTATTTTGTTGGTTCTCCTTTATTGATCTTCGCCATCTTGTTCTTCTTCTTCAGTTTGTTTGATCCTGAACCAAAGTCCAAGGTCCTGGGTTGTATGTTTTTATCCTTCATACTACGCTTACGAAACTTCTCACATCTTTTGCTCAAGGACTCGATGTCCCTCTTTCCCACAGACGATGCCACTTGATAAAACCAAAAGGATTGGTTACCAAGAATAGGGGGTACTAATCTCAAACCTGAGATCAGCGAACTGAAACAGGTTCAAGATATGTCACAGCGACCTGATAAGTCTCCAAAAAGCCTCCTGGCGACCTAGCCAATCCTGCAAAACAACACCTTCAGCCAAGGCGGGGGGCGGCCCCGGCGAAGGTCCTCTAATGCTTAAGTCAAATAGTGCGAGAGATATTTCGAGAGCTCAAACCACGATAATACAACAACTTGAAAACAAAGAGAGGTATGCACCCCTTTTATAGAGACAAGAGAAGTGTTCCCCAAGCCAGGGTTTCCTTCTCCAACCACAATTCCATAAATACCATGACCGACTTAGAACTAGGATTTCTCCTGTATGATAAGTTCCCATACATAATGGATCTCTCGCTTAAATTACCAGAATAGGCCTGGGCCTGTGATTCTTTCCATACAGTTCGCCGGGACCCCACAATACCATCCATATGAGCCCATTCGGGCCTAATATTTATAAAGCCCATGTCTGGGCCAACAGATAGTGCCCAACACACAAAAGCATAAGAGGTCACGACCCTATATGAGAACTCATCCTCATACACCAGGTCGCTACTCTACAAATCAGCTCGCCCACCTCTCAAAAGAAATACTCCTTTCAAGAAATGAGGTCGCTTACCATAAATACCCACATATATTACGTATGGATTTTTAGTGTCGTATCATGTGCTATGATGTATTGCATTTTTTACTGTAATGTATTAAATTCTGTACTATAATGTATTCATATAAATCTTTATCTTGATAGATGATCAGTTAGTTCGGCCTGACAAGAGTGTTGTCCAACTATCATATATGATAGTATTTTAAAATTGAAAGTGTTCTACCACATCAAAATAATTTATGTTTTAATACTTTGCTAAAATATATAGTACCTATATGATATAAGATGGTATAATATAATATAGGCCTAATTGAAAAAATAAAAAAACATGACCTTTTTCTTATTACAATTCAACACGACACTTTAAAATCTATAAATAAAATCACAACTTTTATTTGTGTAAAACAAATCATGGTCCTCATTCCAATAGTTCATGCCGACATGTCCGATGATAATTATCTATGTGGCAATATTAAGAAATAAATTAATTTCCATTTCATCATTTAACCACGCCGTATGAGGTTGGGCATTATAATCTCTCACTTCTGCTTATAGATCTCTAATGTTAAAATTCAAAAGTCATGTTTGCACAAGAAAAATCAAGATCTTAGTCCTCTTTGCCATTGGTTAGAGTTCGTGGTGCACCTGAAGAGCAGAATTTGCTATGACAATGGTGAGAAGATAGATACCTACTTCATTGTATATTTATTGATATTGTTAGCATGTGGTAGGCTGATGAAGAGCCCTTGTTGATTTTATAAAATTAATAAACTTTATACAAATTAAATATTACTAATTTAGAAATCTTACCTGTATATTTTTACAATAATAAGGGGTTTCCTATTTAGGATTTCATGATTTTGGGTATTAAGGTTCTAATTTAGGATTTTTCTAAATTTATATTTAGAGTGATGAATTCGGGGTTTAAAAGAGAGAGCAGCAAGGGAAACAAATGATCCCAACAAACGGAAAGATGAGGAGGCGGAGAGTATGCCTCGGGAAGGTGGTGTTCACCTTCATGGAAGAAAAACTGACTCAACTCCTTGTAGAGGCCATCACGACATCCAAGGAAGGACTAGCTTGGTCTACGCTAGTTGTTGCCTTAGCAGAAGAAAAAATAGGGGAAAAACCAATGAGGCACCGCCAAATAGCTAGGGCAAAGAGAAGAAGCGAGAACTTTGCTGGCCACACAGAACTATTCCCTTTGAGTTTTGGATCCGGCGTTGGGGTAGATACATGCAGTAATGGCTCAGATGACAAAGATGTTGGTGGGAAATCATGCCACGAAGAGAAAGGGCCATCCCTTTGCTGATAACATACTACATGAATAAATAACAAGAGGGCACAAGAACTTTAATTCCACTTATGCTGGTCATACAAACCCAGATAGACACTTCCTGTTGTTTAATAACTTGGTGTGCTCCACGGTTATAATGATGCATCCCGGTGTCAGGCATTCTTAGCCACACTGGTGGATTTAGCACATAATTGGTTCCACCTGCTACCCCCATCAAGCATCATGAGTTTTTATGAGTTTCAAGAAGTCTTTAAGGTGCAGTTTGCTAGCAATAAGGTGCACCAGAAGAACTTTATATCCCTATTCCATGTTCTACAGAAAACCTAGAGAATCATTGATGAACTGTGTCGCAAGGTTCAACCAAGTCAGTGTAGAGGTGCTTAACACACCAGATGTAGTTAAAGTTAGCGCTCTAGCTAACGGGTTGGGCTCAATCCCCTTGCAAACTTCACTTGCAAAAAAGTTCATTGAGACCTTTCCATATATACTCGTTTGGTATACTAAATACATCCTTGTCATAAGAGGTAGAAGAAGACTTTGTGGGGAAGCAAGGTGAGGCGGCGGAGAGGTGAAGGGAAGAGCCTAAGAAATATGAGATAGCCAATTTTTAAAGATGGGAGGGGAGCATATATGATTGAGCATGATCCGTGGTTTGACACATATACACCTCTTATATTGAGACAGGAACGATTGTTTGAAACCATCGAAATGAATTAGGATATCACACTAGGTGGCCTTGAACTTATAAATATGGGACAAGTAGTCCCAAGTTAAGGTTATTCTGTAGATTCCACAATAATTATAGGCATACTACAAAAACCCATTGACACTTAAAAGATGATATCAAGCGTCTTATCCGAGTTGGGAACTTAAAAGAGTTCATTAATCATAATATGGAACTCAATCAAGGATGAAACATGATCCCACCAAAGTGGATGAGGATTGATTAGAATAGAAAGCCTGGGAGGATGTATGGAAGCAAAGAATGTCTCACCCTCTTAGAGGGGTTTGATTCAGATGATTTGTAGGGGGCTACTGATGAAGACTCCATTCTATCTCAAAAACCTCATGTTCAAGAGATTAATACAGGAAAACTGTGCATTCAAAGTGTGCATGATGAAGCGGTGATGCAATCTGGCCCTGATGATAAAAGGGGTAAATAGGTTCCTCATAACGATGCAATGGTAATTACCACGGAAATTGCAGTTTATGATGTGCATAGTGTGTTTAATAACATAGGTAGCTCGGTGGACGTGTTGTTATATGATTTCTTCAAGAAAATGAAACTGAACAAAGAAATCGGGGCAATAATACCCCCATCTATAACTTCAGTGGAGTAGAGATCTTTTCAGTAGATGAAGTTACTTTATCGGTAGTCTTAGGGGATTACCTAGGAAAGAAAGTGGTAATGGTGAAATTCATGGTGATAGATAATGCATCATCCTCAATGTAATCCTCCAATGACCTTCATCGAATACCTTATGGGCAATGGTATCCACATATCTTGTGTGCCTCAAGTTTTTGGCGGATGGAGAGGTCGGATCAGCGATAGGAGATCATTATTGATCATGTTCTTGTTATCATACATCTGCCTATGAAGGTATATGGGTGGACAAGAAAATGGGCAACCACCATAATGAATCCCTGAGAACTAAAAGAGTTAGGACAGAGGCCCTGGGAAGGACAACAAGTGAGAAATTGATGAATGAAGAAAGAAACCTAGAAAAAAGCCTTGTGAATCATAGAATAAGAGAACTGGAGAGTAGCGAGGAAAAATATAATAGAGCAACAATGTAGGGAACACTTTGCCTTTCTTAAATACATAAAATTAAAGCATTTTACACCCCATATCCTAGGATGATTATTAATGAAGTATTTTCCTTTATGAAATATTAGTGATTATTACGAGCTAAGCTTGGCTAGATTTTATTTTTATTTTATAGTGGTTGGTCTATGAACACTCCTTTTGGTTTGGTGATAATTATAACTTAGGCAAGGGGCTCCAGCTTGTACATCTTATGATAGAGCTGGATGTGCCCCCTTGTTGCTGAACTATTTTTGGGGTGATGATAATTAAAAATCAAGTAAGGGGCTCAAGATTAAGCAACTTATATAATCTAGCTAGTGTGCTTCTCTTGTTATCATACTCTTTTTTATTTGATGATAATTACTAACTTCTCAAGGGGCTCTTGATATGTACATTTTTGTATGCGATTTTCGTGTGTTTTTGCATTGTGTTTTATTTTTTTTTACGTGTTTTAGGTTTATCTTTTTCTCATTTTTCTTCCTTTTGATATTTTTCATTCCGTATCTCATTTAATGACCTTCTACCTTATTTTATAAGTAATCATCTAATTTTGCTTTATTTTTGTGTTTCAGCTCAAAACGAAGAAGACAGGACGAGCGGCGTGCCGAAGTCCTGCGGACGCACGCAACTAGCGCCCGCGTCGGTCGATGCAAACTTGCAGTTGCGTCGATCCTGGATTGCGTCGGTCGACGCACTGCCTAGTCGATGCGACAACCCTGGCACGCGTCGACGTCGACGCTCTGCTAGCGTCGGTCGACGCTCCGGCAGTTTGAGCGGTTATTTTTGGAAAAATCTATATAAACTTGTTGATCTCTTCAGAAAAAAGGGTGCTCGAACTTGGGGGAAGGTTCGAAAATTGCAGAGACCCTCGGTTCTTGCCCCCTTTTGATCACATGCATAATTCGAGTTTAATAGTTCGTCGTTTCGTCATTTCAAGTTCGTTCGCTGTTCGATTTCATTCGTCGTTGCTGTACACACGTTGGATTGCTGCTACTTTTCTAGATCATAAGTTTTTCTGCACTTTGTTTAACTGTTTTATAGTTTAGCTTTGGCTACCTTTGAATGTTTATGTTTATTTTTTAGTTTTGTTAATTTAGTTGTAATCCTTTTACCGTTCTTCTCGTTCTTAATTTATGTTTAATTGCTTTAGTAGTTTAGTTATGACTTCAATTGTTGAAATTATGCTATTGATCATGTTGATGTTTTTCGGCTAGAATTTATCGTTCTAGTGCCTAGAGTCATTTAGAACCATCTCTCGGGATGATTCGACGCTTGATCGACGAGCCGGGATTGACAACCCTGAATCGTAGGTAAGGTGCTCGATAAAATTTCCGAGTGATCGTGGAGATGATTCTAGCGCACTAGAACCCTTGCTTTCTTAATTGTTTCAAGGATCTTGATTTTATTTAATTCTTCGCATTAGATGTTAGAAATCTCAAACCAAAATGGATCGCGTGTTTAGTTTAGTCTTTTCTTTCGTTTTCTCGTTTGTAAAACCAAACACCGGAATAACTTCCGATTAGTCTTCCTTGTGATTCGACTCGAGTCCAACTTACCGCCTATAGCTGCTCCGTTCTCTTGCGGACGAGCTTTTTAATTTTTAGATAAAAAGTAGGTGTAAAAAGTTCGATTCAAAATTTGGCGTCGTTGCTGGGGAAGGCTAAAGGTTGCGATTTTTGGTGTTTGCTCTTAGTGACTTTTGTTCGTTTGATTGTTTGTTCTTATTTGTTTGTTTGTGTTAGTGTTCGTTATTATTTTTATTTTTGTTTATTTTTGTTCTTTCTGGTACGTTTAATCTCATTTGTTGAGTGTTGTGCTTGTAGCCACATCTTTGAATATTCGAGGTTAATTCGACTGAAGATGGCAAACTATCGAACTAGTTCGCCATATAATGACCCTTACACTCCAACTTTCGATTATCAAGTCCCTCCATCGTATTATGACCCGTATGCTTTGAGCGGTCGAGAATGGGCCCATGCTTTTGATTATTCCGGCCCATGTCCTTCATGTTGCTCTAATCCAAGCATGGATTCTTATGCATTGTCTTGTGGCTATTTTGAACCGGTTTTTGACGATTCTTATGCTCAATTCGCCCCACCTTATTCTTATCAGAGCGTTGACTCGTATGCTCCTCCGTTTCAAGATTCTTATTCTTCGAGCTACGACATTTACACTCCACCCACCTCTAATGCACATACTCCGAGCGGCGATCTTTACACCCCAGTTTCTCAAGATATGTCTGTGTCCCTTTTATCAAAATTAGAAGCTCATACAACCAAGATTTCGGATTGGGTTCAACGGATGGATGAACGCATGGATCGCTTCGAGATTCAATTAGAATGACTTGTCGAACAGGCGTACGGGCTTGACCAACCTTTTCATGAGGAGATGCCTATCATTGATATGGAAGATTCCATCTTGGTTGAGGGAAGTCCAAGCTCTGATGATCTTTTAAATGAGGTGTGCAAGGAGGTTCAATTGGTAGGTGAGGCAAAAAAGTTGGAAGTCGGCATGATCTCTCCCGTGCATTTTGAGGATATTGTATAAGACTATGTGGTAGAGTCGCCTTCGGGTGAATTTATTGAACGTCATGCCGTGCCGCCTGACGCTTTGTACAAACATGAGAAGGAGGTGTTTGAAGAGAAAGTTGAGAAGGAGCCTGTTTGCCCTCTTTTAAGCCCAATTCTGACTTTACATGACTTTGAGGGTGTTGAGGCGGAGATCAAGGAAACGAAAGAGCATGGTTTGGTTGATAGACATTTCATTTGCTTGATGGATTTTCTAAGTCTTTCTTTGATCGAGGATCACCCCATATTACCATTATCCTTTGATATATTCGAGGTGATCGATTACTCGCGGTTCTGACCTCCGAAGCTAGTTGGTGTGTTCACTCCTCGCATCTCGGGACGTGCTTTTTATGCCCGCCTTGGTGATTATCATCGCCAATTCTTTCTCTTGGAGAATATCAAGGCGTGGCACGATCGTCGTTTATTTTTAGACTCAGGATGACGTCGAACGTGGACGTCGCCGAGCTAGTGACGTTAAACGAGCGCTTCTTGGGAGGCAACCCAAGCCCTTTTAACTTTGTTTGTTTTTGTGTGTTTTTGTGTGTTTTTGTTTCTATTGTTTCAGTTCCCCTTCAATGTTAAATCCCGTTGGATGATCTTGGATGCTCGACTCATCACCACAAGCGCAATTCCAGGGACGTCTCTCTCTTTCTCTTACATTTTACCATACTTAGCTTAATTTTTCGTATTTTACAATGTGGACATTGTATGGTTTAAGTGTGGGGGGGTTTATCCTTGGTTAGTAAATTTTTGTATGCTTGCTTGTGGTTGATTTGATTCGTGTGTATTTATATTGACTAGAACCTTGACAAAGTGACGTGGTTAGATGCTTTGGTTAGGATATTTAGACTTTCGTTCGAACAACAGTGTGATTGTGGGGAATGAAGTGTAAAGAATCTATGAAGTGTTTTGTCCCCTGTTCTATTCTTGTTTCATTCTATCGAGTCGAATACTCTCTACTAGCCCCATTTTCAGTTAACCTCTATAGGACTTTATGTAATTTTTCTTTTTAATTTTTGGAGACGTTAAAAGTCCATGTGTGAAATTGAGGAATGATATCAGTTGCACTTAGCAACGTAAGATTGGAGTCAATGAACTCTCATTTTTTATTTTTATAAATCATGCTCGTTTAGTACCTCATCTCTATAGGTACTCATAATAAAAAAAAAGAAAAAGAAAAAAAAAAGAAAAGAAAAAGAATAAAAAAAATAAGTACAAGAGAAATCCTTGTACAAGTTAAGTTCTTATTTTTGTTTTTCTTAGATTGTTTTGTTAAAGAGGTGTATAGATGACTGGGCTAGTCGGGTGACGACTTGGCGGTTTGAGCAGGGTTAGAGTTTGGCCGAGGCATGGATGGGTGACGTACATGGAGGTCAACTCATTACTTTTAGGTGTTCAAAATCTAGTCTAAGTCTCTTATCTCAACGTTATCGTGTCATCCTTTTAGTTGAGTTCTCAGTCCATTTAATGCATTAACTTCTTGAATCATTTGAATGCATTAATGATTAGGTCATCGGGAAGTTAACCTTTTTCTTCTCTATGTCTAGATTCAATTTTGCTTGAGGACAAGCAAAAAGCTAAGTGTGGGGGAGTTGATTTGTCCATTTTTGTATGTGATTTTCGTGTGTTTTTGCATTATGTTTTGTTTTCTGTTACGTGTTTTAGGTTTATCTTTTTCTCGTTTTTCTTCCTTTTGATGTTTTTTGTTCCGTATCTCGTTTAATGTTCTTCTACCTTATCTTATAAGTAATCATCTAACTTTTATTTATTTTCATGTTTTAGCTTAAAATGAAGAAGACAGGATGAGCGGCGTGCCGAAGTCCTGCGGACGCACGTAACCAGCGCCCGCGTCGGTCGACGCACCATCGACGCAAACTTGCAATTGCATCGGTACTGGCTCGTGTCGGTCGACGCACTACCTAGTCGACGCGACAACCCTGGCACGCGTCGACGTTGACGCTCTGACAGTTTGAGCGGTTATTTTCGGAAAAATCTATATAAACTCGTTGATCTCTTCAGAAAAAAGGGTGATGGAACTTGGGGGAAGGTTCGAAAATTGCAGAGACCCTCGGTTCTTGCCCCCTTTCGATCACATGCATAATTCGAGTTTAATAGTTTGTCGTTTCGTCATTTCAAGCTCCTTCGCTGTTCGATTTCGTTCGTTGTTGCTGTACACACGTTGGATTGCTGCTGCTTTTCTAGATCATAAGTTTTTCTGCACTTTGTTTAACTGTTTTATAGTTTAGCTTTGGCTACCTTTGAATGTTGATGTTTGTACTTTAGTTTCGTTAATTCAGTTGTAATCCTTTTACCGTTCTTCTCGTTTTTAATTTATGTTCAATTACTTTAGTAGTTTAGTTATGACTTAAAATTTTGAAATTATGCTATTGATCATTTTGATGTTTTTCGGCTAGAATTTATCGTTCTAGTGCCTAGAGTCATTTAGAACCATCTCTCGGGATGATTCGACGCTTGATCGACGAGTTTGGATTGACAACCCTGACTCGTAGGTAAGGTGCTTGATGAAATTTCCGAGTGATCATGGAGATGACTCTAGCGCACTAGAACCCTCGCTTTCTTAATTGTTTCAAGGATTTTGATTTTATTTAATTTTTCGCATTAGATTTTAGAAATATCAAACCAAAATGGGTCGCATGTTTAATTTAGTCTTTTCTTTTATTTTCTCGTTCGTAAAACCAAACATCGAAATAACTTCCGAGTAGTCTTCCTTGTGATTCGACTCGAGTCCGACTTACCGCCTTCATCTGCTCCGTTCTCTTATGGATGAGTTTTTTATTTTTAAATAAAAAGTAGGTGTAAAAAGTTCGATTCAGCTCTAACTTGCGCAACTTATGATTGGGTTGGGTGTGCTTCTCTTGTTAACTAACTCTTTCTAGTTTAATGGTAATTACAAATTATGCAAGAGGCTCTAGCTTGCACAACTTATGTCTGGATTATATGTGCTTCCCTTATTGCCGAACTCTTTCAAGTTTGATGATATTGAAAATCAGGCAGGGAGCTCCAGCTTCCGCAGCTTATGACTGAGCTGTTTGTGCTCCCCCTGTTGTTGAACTCTTTCTGGCTTAATAATAATCGCAAACCGAGTAAAGGGATCCAGCTCGTGTAACTTATGACTGAGATGGAATTGCTCCACTTTTTATCAAAATCTTTTTATTTTGATAATAATTAGAAACTGGGTAAGGAGATCTAGCTTGTGCAACTTAAATGGGCTAGATATGCTCCTTTTGTTGCTGGACTCTTCTAGATTTAATAATTATAAACCGAGCAAGGGGATCCAGCTTGCACAGATTACAATTGTACTGATTGTGCTCCCCTTGTTGCTGAACTCTTTTTAATTTGATGATAATTTCAAACTGGGCAAGTGTTATCATGCAAAATTATGTGTTCGTAAGTATATACTTCAATGCATTTTGAAGACTACGTGTACGATTTTTATGTGATTTTTCTTGTTTTATCTATTTCTTATAAAATATTATGCTTTTCTTGTATTTCTTATTTTTCATAGCAAAATGATAGTTTTTGAGCCTTTTTGGTGTGAGAGTATTGACAACACCAAGTTAGGTGAGCACAAGAAAGAAAGAAAGAAGAAAAGATGTCAAAACGGGCATGAAAAATGTACACTTGACCTCTAAATAGGTGCATCCGAGGTAGCACTCGAGCAGTGGTTAGGTCTAACAAACAGGAAATGGACAGAGACTACACCTGATATGACACCCGAGTAATTGGTCGAGTGTGATAGACATTGGGTCGATTGGACTTGTACTAGAGGTGACACCTGAGCAACTGGTCGGGTGCAAGGCATAGTTCACAAAAGTGGTTGACACCCAAGCGGTGGTCGGGTGCGTCATGACAAGCACAAACATTTCATTAGTAGTTTAAGGTCAAAAATCAGGGTTTTTGAAGTTATATAAATCCTTACACATCTAACATGTGAGAGACATCTTAGAAGGATCATATTGCAAAAGATTGGGAGCTTTAGGATCAAAGAGTGATGCCCTACCATCCACTGGACAAGAAGATGGAGACCCCATAAGTCATCATGGCTTGAAAAGGTTCCCCCCTTCTATTTTTGTACGCAGTTTAGTTTGATCACGTGTTATACGAACTGTTAGAATAAGGTGACCAACAAGCCAACTTGTGGCTGTGGTCTGACATTCTCTTGTAATACAATCGGTTTTTTATTCGTAATAATATCTTTTATATATATTGGCATTCCATATCTTTTATCCCATGCTAGTTGCATAGGTATGGTCCTGATGAAGTTATTTAATTACGGTGGATTGGTCTAGTAGAACCGTGAGATAATCCAGCACGTAATGTAACTCGTCGAACTTGTTCCTAGTCAAAGGGTTACGCCATAATGAGGATACAAGCCTTTCCCATTAAGACTAGTACTTAGCGCATAGTCGGGAATCTAGTGGGAAGTCTGTGCATGGTAGTAGGGGATTCGGAACGCATGATAAGTCATGGATGTCCTGTGTGTTCTGATGGTTGATAAATCCTCGGAGTATCTGGCCAGAGCTGATAGTGGGGTGTTTAGAGAAATGTGTTTCTCTAAGTCACACACGAACGGATTATCTTGAACCTAGAACGTACACACAGTTATTGAACTAGAAAGAGGTCTCGATGAACCAATATCTCTTGTTCAATCGGGACATAGATCGCGAAGGGATCGTACTGTACATATAAGCTATATCACAAGGTTCTTGCAGGCACTTCATTTGTATCTAGGGAATTGTGATGCGTTGTTGCTAGGCGCTTCTCATAATTCGTTGGGTTCTGGTTTGACCAGTGATTAAGTAAAATGAGTTTTATTTAATCAGAGACTCTAAGAGACGAGTTCATATAAGAACAATGTGTTGTTCGAATCACAATGTGTTGTGAACCCACGGCTAGCTTACACCTGAACCATTGAGGGTCACACCACGTGTTTCTTGATTATTGAAAACGATAGCTAGAAATTAATTGTTAATTTTAGCATAGTTAGATATCAATAATCTAAGGTTCGTAATTGTGATTATGAATTGAGAAAAATACGAGAAAATTATTCTGGACGCAAAAATATAATTGTTATATTTTTCGGAGTTATCGTTTGTGAGAAATGATTTAATTCCAATGGGGTTTTTTGATTTAAAATTGGGTCGGCCCAATAAGCCTTTAAAGTTATCGGGCCGGTACTATTTTAATTAAAAAGACTTTGTTTTGTTTTTAATTGGGCTTGTTTTTAAAAAACATAATAAAAGAAAGGCTTGGTTTTTTGTAATTGGCCAGCCCACAAATAATTGGGTTTGGGCTTGAGCCCTTTAAGTTTAATTAAAAAAAAATAAAATACAAAAGGCAAGAAGGGTTTTGAAAACAGGAGAGATAAAAAATTTCTTCTTCGACAAAACAGTTCTAAAAAACCCTAACCCTCCCAGTCGTCCGTCTCCAGCCGCCGCCGCCTGCCGGCCGCCACTGCCGAATTGTTCGAATTTCGTTATTCTCCATCGTTCTCAATCTCACGACGAGACTAGTGCTTCGTCGCGAGTACATTGGGCAATACGGTGTGTGACACCGATACACCGGAGACGCCGCATCGCAGCCGCCGGATCACTGCTGTCCCGAGCTGTTGCTGTGTCATCGCTGCCAAGTCGGACGCCATGCACTGCCGCTTCGCCGCTGCCGTGCCTACTGACTCAAACTTTTGTGCACCCCGTTTTAATAAATAATTAAAAAGCACGTTAGTTTGCTCACAAGTGTACGAGGTAACTGTAGGGTGATGAGTTTGACTCGAGTCGTATCTCTCGAGGAAACAACTGTTCGGTCTTATCAATGTTTTTCTCAATTACGAATAACATACATATACATTTGGGGGTTTGAAAAGATTGATTCGATCATTATAACTAAGACGATAATTTAAACTAATTAAACTAATTACTTTAACTAAATTACCAATTACGAACTAAGCAGTAAACATAAGCCATTTAACTAATTATTCTAAATTATCAACTAAGAGTAACAACTAAATTATCGATTAATGCTACGAAGTTGAAGGCTAATTAACGTAACTAATGCATGAATTAAAGAGATTATAACTAGCAAATGAATCATACCAATCCAAGAGCATTAACGGAGCATAAACTAATTGCATAAATAAGCTAAATTAATCAATATCCAAAACACGAGCATAAGAAACAATTAAACTAATTGAAACTAGAATAAACTAAGAATTTAACTACGCAATTAAACTAGCAGATTAACTAAAAGTTTAGAATACTTATTGTAACTACGAAAAGCAATGAAAAGCTCCAGCTATTCCGGAGTTTGGACGCTGATCTTGGGCGAAAATGGACTCTCGAATGCCAAATCGGCGTTTCGGGCGCGTAGAGCTTCGATCCTTGATCTTCGTCTCCAAATCTCGTTATAAGACGTGGATTTATTGTTTCTAAGAGCTAAGGAACTTTTGGGTAGATGTATCTGAAGTGGCACACCCCCCAAACCCGAAATATGAAGGGTTTTTATAAGTAAAACAAGTCTTGCCACACAAGAAACCCTAATTTCCGAATTCTGGGCCGTCGCGTCGACGTAGCGTCGACGGAGCGCCGACTGACGCGAGCAGGTGCTCGGCATGTGTGGTCGGCAGGGGTGTCGCATCGCTGGCAGGTGCGTCGACGTTGTGCGCCGACATCGACGCTTCAGCAGCTAGCGTCGACGTTGCGTCGACCTTGGTGTGTCGACGTCGACGCTTCAGAACATAGCATCGACGTTGCGTCATCCTTGCTGTGTCGACGTCGACGCTTCAGAATATAGCGTCGACGTTACGTCGTCCTTGCGTCGATCGACGCAGGCATGGCTTGCTGGCATGGCTTGCGTCGACGGTCGCGTCAGTCGACGCGACTGAGCGTCGGTCTCCATTTCTCGATCGCTTGCTACTCGTTTCACCGGAAAGCTTGTTCTTCTACTCTTGAACATCAAACTTCGTCTTTTATGCGCTAAACTCTTCCGGTTACTTAGCTGTAAGGTGAAAAACAATGAAACATCACCTAATGAATCAATTAAGATCAAAACACGGTAA
>BMAC01000720.1:175303-213962 GCA_014905375.1 Phtheirospermum japonicum
CGTCAGTATAATTAAGCGGGATAAACTCCCGCTTTTTCTCTGGCGGGTTACTGGCGGTCTATAATGCTGACGGCCAAAGCCGTCAGCATATCCACCAGCAAAGTCGGCTACCAGGAAGGCCGCCAAAAATGCTGGCGGCTTTTTGGCCGTCAGTAAATCCGCCAGGACTGCCGGATTTTTTTGTAGTGTACACTAACGTGAATTAAATAATATTAAGGCAACAAGATCAACAACGCTGTGTTTTCTTGCTTTGCCAGTTCCAATCCGAATTGAGTGGGATGCTCCGAGCGTGCGCGGGACCGCTTGGTCATCCTACGGCCAAAAATACGAAAAATGGTAAAAATATACGAAAAACTACTAAAAACCGCACAAAAGTTATAAAAACCTAAAACTAACAAAATAGGCCAAAACGACTCCTAAAACCCGTAAATGCAAGCAAAACACACGCGAATGCGACACAAAAAGGTAACAAAAAAATTTACAAAAAAGTACAAATCAACCACCCCACACTTAGAATGACTGCTTGTCCTCAAGCAATACTAATCTAGAATTACGAAACTACCCCCAGATGATCCTAAACTAATGCACAAACCTATTTCGAGATGTCGTATGCTATAATGCTTGTTAACTTGGCTAAAAGGACGACAATGATGCGTTGACAAATAAAGTTTAGATCGACTCCCGAAACCTAAAAGTACTAGGTAACCCTCCAAGTCGATCCCCTCGTTCTTGCCCCGGCTAAGGTCTATCCACGGTCGAACCGTTAATCGGCTCCCTACTAGCCCCGATCGTCTACAACTCTCTTTAACAAATAAAATCTAAAAAGAAGGAGAAAGAGGAAACATGCAAGAGTTGCACGTTTTATTACTTAATAACTACAAGGATTTATAACTTATCCTTGTTTATTCATCATCATTTTTTTTTCTTTTTCTTCTTTTTTCGGATTTTTTTTATTTTCTTCTTTTTTTCTTTTTTTTTCTTTTTTTTTTTGGTACCCAAGGAAGTAAGGTACTTAAATAGAAGATATATACAAAGAGAAATCAACGGCTCCGACCACTCGTTGCTACTAGCAACTTACAATATTTTCGATCGAGCACATGGAGCAATTGGCGACTCCAAAATACAAAATAAAATCCTATAGAGAGTGTTCGACGACGAGGCTAGTTGAGGCACTAGTTCTATATGAGCTCAAGGATAACACGAAGCTAAAGTCGAACAAAGTTCCCAACGAGTCAAATTACCTAAGTACACTAAATCCGATCGAAAATCTAAACTCCCTAACCAAAACATCAAAACTGCATCACTTCGCCAAGGATCCAAGCAAAAATAACACACACGCTACTCAAATTAACACAAGCAAGCATGCAACAATTTAAAAACCCTAAGACGAACCCTAACCACCACCCCACACTTAAAACTTAGCAATGTCCTCATTGCATATTAAGCTAAATAAAGCGTTAAAAATTGTAGGGAAAAGAGAACGCCCCTATCTCCGAGCTTGAGTCGACGTGGTTGTGCGTAAGTCCTTTCAGGGAGTCGAGGCAAGCGATCTACAATAAATGAATAAACGAGGGGTTGTAAAAACAAAATACGAATAATTTTTTTTTTTACAAATTGGGTTGCCTCCCAATAAGCGCTACTTTAACGTCTATAGCTCGACGGTTTATACAAATGACGCTATCCGGGATCCAAGAAGAGGTGGCGATCATGCCACGCCTTGGTGTTCTCGAGTAGACACACCGGGTAACAAAGATCACCAAGGCGGGCAAGTCGAGCAAGCCGGTAGGTCAAAGCAACAAAAGAGCGGGCTTGCTTRGGGGGTCGGAAGAGGGAGTAGTCGACCACCCAAACGTGATCATTCCAAAATGGGTCGACGTACTCCTTCGTCTCCCCGATCGTAATCTCCTCTCTCTCGACTTTAGAAGTAGTCGTGGCCGGGCACGAGAGAGTAGGATCCAACACATTCCCCACTACCTCTTCCACCTCCACTTGGTCAAGTAGCAACAAAGCATCGGGTGGCGGTAAAAGAGGCTCGATTAACTCCACATCCTCCAAAATCGGCACAACTTCCTCATCTTCACCAAAAGAAAGTAGGCTCGACATTCTAAGTGTCGTTGGAGACCCCAAAAGTGACTCCCCCTCAATCTCCACTTCAAAGTCTTCAATAAGCACGAGAGGGGTAACGCCAACCTCTGACCCTTTCTCCTCACCCTCTATCTCCACCTCCGTGCACACCTCTTTCAAAAGACCGTCAAAAGTTGCATTGCCAACAACAACGGTGGGATCCACCACATCAAAGATGGGCATCTCGTCAAGACACGGTCTTTTAAGCTCGTCCACTTCGTTGGCCATTTGCTCTACTTGAGTCTCCATGCGAGTAAGGCATTCATCCAATTGCCGAATCACCTCCACGAGCTCAGATGAGAGAGGCTCAAAGTTCGGGAGTTGGGTCATAGACGAATCTTGAAAAAGTGAGGTGTACGGATCGTCGTTCGGAGTATACGAACTCGAGATGGGTAGGTTGTAAAATTCGTAGCTCTAAGCATATGAATCATGAACTTGGGGAGCATACGAGTCAAAGCTTGAGTAAGAAAAAGGCGGGGCGAGTTGAGCATATGGATCGTCAAAACACGTATCATAAGAATCACGAGTCGGTGCATACGGGTCCATGCTCGGGTTATGGGGATAAATCGGTGGAGAATAAGAAGGGCTTGGGCCGGAATAATCGAAAGAGGGGGCCCATTTTTCACCAATCGAAGCGTACGGGTCATCGTAAGTCGAGGGGACCCGATAGCTTGGGGGAGTGGTGTACGGATTTGGATACTCGGGAGTTTGGACGTAAGGGTTTGGATATTTTGGAGTTTGGATATAAGGGTCGTTGTATGGTAAACTAGCTCGGTAGTTTGCCATCCTCGACCGGATCAATCGAGCGGCGGAGGCATCCTTTGATCATCGTGAGTGTAGGCGGGCGGCATCGGGCTCCCCAAATGAGTACCTTGCAAACACAAAACTTAACCAAGGATTACGAGTATCGAAAGTAAAACAACAACTTAAACTAACTACTAACTAAGATAACAAGAGAAATAATTAAAAACACCTTTTGCCTTAATCTATCCCCGGCAACGGCGCCAAAATTTGATCGAAGAATTCTTAGCACTCTAAGAAATTTTCTCCGCAATAGTACGGAGTCGATTGTAGAGCGGTAAGTTTTCCCAAGTCGTGTCTCTCGAGGATAGATATTATCGGTGGTCGGTATTTTAGTTATTCTCTTGTTAAGCTAAATTACACTACTTTAAACTAAGAAAGCATTAATCATTGGTTTGGTTTGAGTTTTGTGCTAAAGCTTGAATTTAAAAGGAGACTTTAATTAAAAATAATTCAAAATGAGGGTTTAGGGTATTCGTTTCGTCTCCACGATTAATCGGTTTTTGCCGAGCACTTAATCCACGGTTCGGGGTTGTCAACCCCAAATGTCGATCAAGTATTGGGGTCGTCAATCCCAATTGTTGATCAAAATTCGATTAATGGTTCTAAACAAACCTAAACCCTAAACCCGTAATTATTAAACTAATTGCATCAAATAAATCTTACAATTAAAAGAGAATTCATGGAGGGAAAATCAAAGCATTTGAATTTAAGAAAAGTCGAAGGCTTTTAAATAGAACAAGACAAATTACCAAAGAGGAAAAATTCATACATCTTTCAAGAGCCAAAAGTTTGTCTAACTAAAAGAGGTAAAAAGCTTGAAAGGAGCATTAATGGAGTTTGCAAGAACAACAAAAACTACAAGCTAGAAAATTAAAAGGAGGAATTGAAATGCAATGAACAACAACACAAACTAAATCTAAAAAAAAACCAACACAACTTCAATAACAACAATAAACAATAACAACACAAGAAAATTAAGGGAAAGAACACTACCAAATGCATTAAACACCATAAGTTTCAAATCTTCAAACAACAAGCACCACAAATGAAGGAGGTGTCACTCAATCCAACACTTGCTTAAGAATAACTAATTAATTACTAATTAAAAACTAACCAACTAAGCTAAACTAGACTAACTACTAAGCTAGCTAAAAATACATTAAACTAAGGATTATCAACTAGGGTTTATTATTTCAAGAAAATGTAGAGGCTTGGAGGAAATGGAGAAAGACCCAAATTCCACCAAGGAAGGTTAGGATAAGGTTGGAGAAAGATGGGTCTATTTATACAAAAACGCAGGGGCAAAATCATCAAAATGGACCAAAATCACGAGCTGGACTGTGTCTCAGTCGATCGACTGAGGAGCATTCGATCGACTAAGGAGCAGTCGATCGACTAAGGGTCAGTCGATTGACTGCTTCGCCCAAAATTTCCAAACTCACTGGACTCCAGTCGATTTGGTGACTTTTTTACTTGCTTTCCATCTGCTATACCTGGTCCAGCCGCTATATCGACTGGACGATCAGTCGATCGACTGGCTCGGATGCTCCGACTCGATTTTCTCATTTCGCTCTAAACGTCCACCGGTTGTCGCTCCTCGTTCACGCTATGTTTTCTTACTTTTCCAGTTCCAATCCGAGTTGAGTGGGATGCTCCGAGCGTGCGCGGGACCGCTTGGTCATCCTACGGCCAAAAATACGAAAAAGGGTAAAAATGTACGAAAAACTACTAAAAATCACACAAAAGTTATAAAAACCTAAAACTAACAAAATAGGCCAAAACGACTCCTAAAACCCGTAAATACAAGCAAAACACACGTGAATGCGACACAAAAAGGTAACAAAAAAATGTACAAAAAAAGTACAAATCAACCACCCACACTTAGAATGATTGCTTGTCCTCAAGCAATACTAATCTAAAATTATAAAAATACCCCCGGACAATCCTAAACTAATGCACAAAACCTAATTCAAGACGTTGTATGCTAAAATGATCGTTAGCTCGGCTAAAAGGACGACAAAGATGTCTTGACAAAGAAAGTTTAGATCGACTCCCGAAACCTAAAAGTACTAGGTAACCCTCCAAGTCGGTCCCCTCGTCCTTGCCCCGGCTAAGGTCTATCCACGGTCGAACCGCTAATCGGCTCCCTACTAGCCCCGATCGTCTACAACTCTCTTTATCAAATAAAATCTAAAAAGAAGGAGAAAGAGGAAACGTGCAAGAGTTGCACGTTTCATTACTTAATAAGTACAAGAATTTATAACTTATCCTTGTTTTATTCAACAATCACTCATCATGAGTTGTGGTGGCCCGAGTTTCTGGTAATTAATTAATAATATTAACTAATATTTTTAAAAGTTGTTATATATAATAGTTTTGTATTAGTCAAATTATTTTGTTTCCCAGAAACACTATTATTGAGACATGGGTTTATATTCTAAGGAGCTTGTATAGCGTAACTTTCATAGATTCATGGCTCAGTCGTGGCACAGTCGCCTCACCGAGTGGAATCAAAAGGGGAGAACGCAGGGGAGAGTACCCGCGTGCATGGGCGAGGACATCTAGAGGAGGTGGGTAGTAGAGTTTGATAAGCTGGAGAATAAGAGTCAGTCGGAGGAGGCGACAGGAATAGAATAAGCGAGCCTAGTGACCGTTGTACTGGGATATCGAAGCACAGAGACGGGTCTCGAACTGCAATTGGTCATGCACATCAGCTCGTAAATAAATTAAAATGTGTTTAAAAAAAATCAAAGATCATCACATAAAGAGTGCACATATCATCCCATATATCATGTATATAACCTCATACATAACATGAACATATAATCACAAACTATGTTCATGTTATGTATGAGGTTATATACATGATCTATGAGATGATATGTGCACTATCTATGTGACATTTATATTTTCAAGAGAGAAACATTGTTACCTTTTACTTTCCCAATAAAAACTAAATGTTACTTTACTACATTTATTATTTCACACTTTTAATTATTTTAAACAAAATGATATTATTTGATACCTATAATTATAACACTAATCATCTTTTTTAATCTCCGTGAAATTATCAATTGCGACAGATAGAATGAGACGGGAGGAGTAATATTTAAATATAAACTAAATCTACTTTTTTTTTATTAGCATGTTATTTTGAGTTTTAGAAAATTTTGTACTTACCATATTGAGAATTGAGGGCTAGCTTATAAATATTTATAAATATAATAAACTAATCCTTATAAAATAGTAATCAAAAAGTATACCATATTCATTATTATCTAATATGAAACTCGAATAAATTAATAGTATCCTTGTTAAAAAAATGAAAATAAAGCTTAATTAAAATTTTTACAACAATTGTTATATAATGCTTTAAGTCTATTTGGTCTTTGGTGCAAGTTAAATGTTTTTTTTTTCTTGGAGAAAGGAAACAACTTGGCATCATTAGCAATCATCAATACTCTGCCAATTTATGATTCATCTTCGAAACGGTCCTAAATCGTGGCATTTTAGACAGTAAATGTCTTATGTACTTGTGGTTGGAGCAAATCTATTCAGGAATAATATAACTTCTTCGTATAGAACAATGATACTAGGCTACGAGCTAAGAAATGAACTCATCTACAGTTTCGTACAACCTTCCCGTTCAACATGTCAACAGTACGTTAGCGATTTATAATAAACAAATATTGTCAATTATGTCTAATGGACAATGATAAAATTGATGTTCTCTTCATCATTTTTTGCATTTTACAAAATAAATAAATAAATAAATAAATCTTATAATTCAGTCCGTACATTTACACTAGCCAAATAAACTTTTATACTGGCAATAAAAATAAAATGTATTCTTTTGCTAATATTACATATCTCTTAATTAGTTCATAATAACTTCCCGTTTCAAAATATATACTTGATGTTGTTGAGCATAAGAATTTAAAAGTAAATATAAATGACTAAATACCCTTTGCTAAAATATTATTGTCAATTTTAAAGAATGTCACTTTATAAAGCAATTAAAATAATGCACAAGGTTGGAATTGAGAATTTTGGTACAAAATCGTTTTTAATGAAGAATCATGAAAAACAAAGGACCCAAAGGCCATCAGGATCCAAAAGAAGCAAGCAAAACCCAAGAAGATTTCACATTGATGGTGTAGAACCAAAAAATATTGTGACCTAATTTTGTTTTTCCTTTTTTTTTTTTTTGTAAAACCCAAGCATTTTTTAAAAAATCATTTTACCGTTGTAATACCAAAAGAAAAATAGTATGATCATTTGATATTTAGCTATAACTGCAATATTATTAATTATTTTTATTTTGTGTAAAATACCAATAATGAGACGGATAAAATATCTAATTGGATTGAGGCGTCTCTAAGTCTCCCATCTAAATTCATTATCATATATAAATGCTCCGATACATACAAATGAAATATAAGGTAATTCGAGGTACATACTTTCCAATCCATGTTTAATGACTTACCATGCAATTGTTTGTCTAACCTGACTTGCCAAATGCAAATTACATCCAAAAACCCTAAAGCACATTTTTATTCCAACCTAACCACATTTAATACTAAGTTTTATACCAGTCTTTTTTGGCAAGTTAATAACCCATTTGCAATTTGTAAAGGGCTCGGGTTTTAGGGTTGCCCCCACCTTTACCTTCTTTCTTTATTGCCACCCAGTTTAGGGTTCTCTTTTTCCTTCTACTACCACACTCACAGCTCTGTCCGTGCAAGCCACGGACCAATCAGGTCCCAGCCTTGTGCGTGGACCACATTTTGACAAGACAGTGACTGTCTAACTACCCTCCATGGATCCGCGCGTGCGGGCCACGGGTGTAGCCTCGTTTGACTAGGGTTTCAAGGAGCGTGTAGTGGGTCGTGATAAGCATCGCACCTTCGCGACTCGCTGGCGAGATCTGATTGGGCGAGGGTTTCTCTCTCCTACATTACATACACATGCATATGTATGTATATGCACGCAATAAAATACTCGAAATTAATTGTGGGGAATGGGATCGAGCGTGAACTCAAATAAAAGAAAAGAAATACACGCACAACTCATCTCTTTCTCTCTCTCAACCTCATTTCCATGTTTCTCTCTCTAAAACATTTCTCCTTCTCTCACTAACGAAATTTCAAACCTAACTCTCAAAGGGTTATATTTCGTTTCGCGCTCGAATTAGCCCGGCAACTCTTCGGATCACTTGGAGAAGACAACGCGCTCTCTTTTAATCAAATGCCGATTATTTTCACTGAGCCGTCGGAAAGTTTTTCTGGGAGTTCTTGATCTGATTTCTCGATTCAAATAAAAAAAAAGGTTGGTTTTATTTATCTTACTCTTTTTTTCTTTTTTTTTTACTGTTACTGTTTCTGTTTATTTGATATCTGATTTTTTTTTTTTTGAAATCTGTACGAGCTAGGTTTTAGCTGTCTTTCAGCTGATTTTTACCCTATAAATATCTTTTTCCGAAGTGGGTTTTAGATTTATTTTTATTATTCAATTTTTTTTGCTGTCCTTTTTATATTTATTTCAATTGACGTTCTTATCATTGGTACCTTTTGTTTATTCTTTACTTGATGTGTGGCTGGGAAGCTGTGCCATTCAAATAACCGGAATTTTTTCTGGATTCAATATCAATAAAACCCTAATTTGAGTTGGTGGAATTAATCGAGACATGAAATTAAATTAATATATGTGGCTTTGTATTTACAAATATGATTTAAAGAAAATATGGGGTTTGAACTAATTTTTCAACTCAAATTAATTAGCTGTGTCCTTTGTAAACACTATTCCCCACTAAGAAAACCCTAAAATTGATATTTCTTGTTTGCTGAGATTCATTTGCTTCTTTTATGCCCCTTAGCTATATCTGCTATTCTTTGCGTGAAGAAATCTATAGATCTTTGAATTGGTTCAAGCTTTGTCTTTTGTGTAATTGTTAATTAGGGTTTCAATCATCTATTTTAGTAAAGGCCCATACACTTGCAACCGACACATGTTCCTATCACCTTTTCTATTGGCCTGTTTTATTCCTTAATTCATGCTCGCATTAATTAGTAAACAGCTGGTTTCAATTTCTTGGCTAATTAGATTTTCATTATTGATCATAAAATGACACATGGTGATCTTATATATGTAATATTGATAATCTTTATGGCCTTTCAGGGATATCCTCCCATGATTTTATGTACTGTTATTGGGAATGTGTACCGATTGTTTGATTTTTTTTAATTTAATTTAATTTTTTTTTTTTTGGTTTTCTGAAATGAACAATATATAGTATTGTGGCAATGGAAGAAAGTCATCAGATAAGTGAATTTGAAGCGTCTGCATCAAAGTTAGGATCACTTGTTCAGATTAACTCGATAGCTATAGACATTAATGCTGATGCTATGGAAGAGATGGAGGCACCAACACACGAGCATTTCTCAATACGGTAATTCAGTGCTTCTTCATTGCTAGAGTTGACTTTCTTGAATTGTTTAGAAAGTTCGTTGTTTACTGGCATTGTGGGATATTGGCTGATTTGATGAGTTTTTCTACTTGATGTATGTTTTTTTTTAATGTGTTCCATTTCCAACGATGTGAGATGCGATAGGAAATGATGATTTTTCTGATCGAGCAAATTGTGATTTCATTGACATAATATCATTTTGTATTAAAGCATTGATTTTTCGTAATAACATATTATGAGAAAGTGATACTTACAGATGTTGCATGGCGGTAAGCTTAGATACCCGACCAAGAACAGTGCTTGTAATTTGTGTGTGATTTATAATACTGTTCAAACTTCGTTCAGATCCAGGAAAAATGTATGTGAATGTCTGATCTTGGGTTTTATCTTATTTTTTAAATATATATATATATATATATATATATATATATATATATATATTTAAGCAAGTTCATCTACTTGTTCTTATTAGATATAAGTTGACTCAATATTGGTTATAAGCTGACGTAATAAGGAAAAAAAATAGATAAAAAGGAATGGTTGACTGGGCTGAATTAATATAATCTTAGTACTGGTGCTTTCTAAAGTGAACATTCATTGTATCAAGTCAATCTCTCCTTAGACGCATAGTAATAAGTGAAAAACAAGGTTTTGTATATTTGTGTGAGATTGTGGAAAAAAACAAACGGAGATATATTAATTCATTTATCTTGTATTCATGGATGTAGTGGTTTTGTAGCTGGGATGAGGAAAAAGAATTCAAAGACATGTTTGCCTTTTTCATCGGAAGGCATTAATGATGCTGATAAGTATCTGCCTCCAATACTTGTTCCTAGATTTAGATGGTGGCAGTGTTCAAACTGCGTTCCCGATATTGCCATGAAAACCACTAAAGAAACGGTAGGGATGAGAAGAAGTGATATTGCTACAAGTTCTTGTCAGAATATTGGAGAAAAATCTGGCACGTTTTTACACAGTACGGAGAACATAGGTAATTTGGGCCGACATAAATATATTTGACAACATTGTGTCCAGTATTCTTGATGTGTGTGTGTTTTTGTTTTGTTTTTTGGTATTTTCCTAAATCATTTTCAGGTAATAAGCTTGCCTTGAAAAACGACGCAGATGATCAGAGAGAGAAATATCCAGGTAAAACTATCTTGAATTTTAATTTGTGCTGCATTAATATATGGATATAAAAGCTACTACATGTGAGTTTTATTACATAATGCTGTAATTTCAGTTGTAGCCGTTCCAGATGAAAATCTTTGTACTATCCAGAATATCTCTGTAGTCAGGAACGAGAAATTAAAAGTTACGGATGAAGAAGCTAATCCGGTCCAGATTAGAGAGGGACTTAATAATACAATGGGTAATTTGAGATTTTACAGCATTTCCCAACTTTTTTTAGAAACGGGCTCACAATTTATTGTTCTGGAAAAATTAAAATAGCATCTTGCTTATTTCACAGATGCTTCTGAAAAGCCAGGAAATGCATCATCGGGAAATGAGGTCCCTTTTAGTGCATTGTCGCATAGAAGGAAACCGAAATTGCGTTCTCTGGCAGATATATTGGTGGAAGTAAAGAATACACTTAGTGATAAACCGAAAGCAGTGCAAATTACATCATCCACTGAAACGGAAGCAGAGTTAAGTCCACAAATTGAGTTGGACGTTGCGAAAGCTACTAAAAGTCCCGAGAGGAAAAGAATGATTGCTCTCGAAGAAGACAGAGAACCATTGGGGTCGATTTATCCGAGCGCGGCTAAAAAAATCAAGGGCCTTACGTTAGACACAGATAAAAAATTAAAGGGACTTGAAATGTCCGAAACTGAATCTGAAGGGGATGGTTTTATGAGATTGGCTCAACTGACCAAGCCGAAAAGAAATAAATCTCTTAATATTAGGAAAAACATAAAGCAGACACGTACTGAAAACGGGCTGGGCCCGAGGAGAGAGTTGCCCAAGATAGGCGTTAAGTGCACTTCGAATTTACAGAAATGTGTTGTTTCTCAGGAGGCTAGTTTCGGTAAGTTGGGCGAAATGGGGGCGTATTTTAGGAGTATTCTATCTGGGCAGCAAATACAGAGAACGTCTAATGTTACTGAAAAGACGCCTGAAGTTGAAGGTGATGACGTCGCTGTGATGCATACCGGGAAGGGCAATTTGGACCTTTCGCTCAACAGCTATAGGGGCAATGAAAGAAATTCTAAAAGGAACATTCCCGATTTGAATGTGGAATTTTGCCAGAACGGGAAGCAATTTTCTGCAGTTTCCGAGAAGAGAAATTCGCCTCAGCACAAAAGTTTGGTGCGCATTTTTTTCTTTAGCATTAGTCTTGTGATTTACAACTGAGAAGTGACAATCCAATATCGTGCATAAGTTGCACGATTTTTGTGATAATTATTTAGTTACTTGACTTTTGAACCGTAATTTTTAAAATTGATATACACTGATTAAAACTAAAACTCTGTAATATTTCCTTTTTCTCAGTTTTTCCAGGATGTCTCTGCCTCTAGCAGTAAAGAGAAAGCTAGAGAAGGCAAAAACAAATTATCGGAACCTGCCAAGCCACCAAGAAAAGACAGCAATAGGGAACTTGGAGCATCAGATGATATACCGATGGAGATAGTTGAACTAATGGCCAAAAACCAACACGAACGAGCCCTCGGAGATTCAAATAGACACATCTATAATTTTCCGAGAGAATATCGTCCGCTCCACGGTGACGAACATCCAAACACGATTTACTTTCCTCCGCTCAACAGACAAAGTAATATCTCTGTGAAATTCCCCCCTTTGAGAAAAAGTCAACCAGAGTTGACCAAACCGGACGAGAGTCAATTCAGACCGTTCACTTCATCCACACAGAGTCAACAGAGGAACAAAACATATTTTTCAACATCAACTTCGGCCGATCTATTATGGCCTCCTCGGAGAGAGAATGTGTCTCCCTTTTCTTTTAGCCATTCGATTCAGCCAAATAGTACGAGTGTGCATTTATTATCGGGCCAGCGACATAAAGGAAAAAACATCTGTGATATAAAGGATAAAAGAGCTATGATTAAAGAGGGTAGAATAGTTTCGGGCTCTACGTCTATAGGATCTTTGGATCCGTACACGAACGATACAATCCCAGCAATGCAATTGCTGTCTCTAATGGATCGGCGAGTCGTAGCAGGTTCTTCGTTTGACAAATTCGAGACAAATAGTTTTCTTGATAAACCATTTTCTCCGTGCACGCATCACGCACGGATAAATGGAAAGGAGAACCATAACTTTTTCGGTGGCCCGTTTTTCCCTCAAAATAGCCACTCGAAGGACTTTTCTGGGGTCCGCTATGGTTTTCATAGTTCTGGTGAAAGCTCGAAGAAAGTCCCGTCTTATTTACAAGGTAAGATCTTTTTCTCCTGAAAGGCTCAGTCATTTTTTGTTTATAATTCTTTAAAAAATGATTATTTTTTTTTGATTTTTTTTTAAGGACAAGGATCATTGGAGCTTGTGAACTCGAAAGCCAATCCTTTGAGGGGCTCGAGTAGCATTGAGATTCGGCCAGCAAGAAGTAATAATTTGGCATTGGGTGTTTGTACTCTTAATCGGAACCCAGCTGACTTTAGCATTCCGGATGCACGAAACGAGTTCACTATAAGTGCAAAAGATTTGAAGCCTAGAAAGCAGAATGTTTCTAAAGAGAAATTACATTTGGTGAATGAGGAGCAAAGGAAGAGACAGAGAATGAAAAAGAACGAGCATTGCTCGAGAAATAACCGAGGATTATATTGAATCGAAGATCTTTTTTTTTTTTTCCTCTATGTATCTTTTTTTTATGTATGATGATGGTATAAGAAAGGTGATGTTTTTATTTTGGTTAGTAACATTATCTCTGTGTAGTATTCTCTGGATGTATTGTATACGAACTCAAGGTTACAACTGTGACTTGCACCATAACCTTGAGTTGATATAACAATTCATAATATATCAGTATCCTTCTTTGTACTCTTGATCTTTTGATATATATGAAAATACAGTGTATCACACAATTCATATGGACGAGAACGAGACTGAATATAAAATATGGTTTTTGGCATGTTGGATGTTTTTTTGCCTTATTATTGAGTAAGTGATTTTATTATTATTATTATTATTATTAGGGAAAAGGGTCAAATACACCCCTAATGTAGGTACTACAAATAAGCCCCTAAAGTTTCTTTAAGTACAAATACATCCTTAATGTTTGGGAAAATATACAAATACACCCTTTTGTTTGTTTTCAATTTTCATAAATAATGCAATTGCAATTAAAGTCTACCAAAAGAGAAAAAGAGAAGAAGAGAGTTTTTTTTAGTAAATACTAAATATTAAATATGACGTGACATTGTTTATCATGGATATTGCTTGAACTAGCCTGCCGAAGTAGATCGATATTATAGATTGATGATTGTTTTATTGATAATATTTGTTTTTAATCTTCTCTATAATATATTTTTATAATATTCAGATAGGCTCATCTCTCAGGATTAGTGGAGCAACGTTAATATATATAATTAAAATCATATGAAACCGATTGAGAACCTAGGATATATTAGATTATATATAATGCTAATTACAATACTGTAAAATGCTATTTTCATTCTATGAGTCGTGCAAATTGTTATTTTCGTGTATTCTTTATTATTACTATTATCATAATTAGCCAGTATTTATAGTACCATATATATATATATATATATATATATATATATAATATATATATATATATATTGTTTAATATAGCAAAGTTTATACGTTCTCAATCATTAATTGATTATCATATGAACTCTCCTTCTCTTTCTATATATAGAGAGAGAGAGAGGGAGAGAGAGAGGATTAGGTTCAAATGATAATCATGTCCTTATTTGTAAATATATGGTCAATTATGGGCCTTAGATCTAATTAAATAGATGGATCAGATTTTTCGTGTATTTCATTATTTGATTAAAAGCATTAGGATTGTATAATAAAAGCACTGCTGGTGTATATAATAAAAGTGATTTAAATGAAAATAATGAAAAATGAGGGTTTAGGGTGTTTGGTTCGTCTCCACGATCAATCGATTGTTGCCGAGCACTTAATCCATGATTCGGGGTTGTCAATCTCAAATGTCGATCAAGTATTGGGGTCGTCAATCCCAATTCTCGGGTTTGTCAATCCCGAGTCTCAACAAACTCCGATTAATGGATCTAAACGAATCTATACCCTAAACCCATAATTTCTAAATTAGTTGCATCAATTGAAAATGGAAATAATTAAAACTTGAAGATCTGTGAAACTTGAACACAATTACATCATTTTAAAGTTTGAAATAATCTAAGGAGGGAAAAGTGCTTTGAAAGCTACAAGCATAAGACAAAAACAAACTATGAATCTAGACATGATTTCTAATGAAAATTAAGAAACTAGTGTCCTAGGTACCTTAATAGCTTATCCAAAATTTCCTAATTTGGCAAAAAACTTGAAGAACTCATAAGAGCTCCAATGGGGTTTTGCCAAAAATAATAAATAATGAACATGAAGAACAAACTCAACAACATAAGAAAAGTTTTAGACATTTTAGTAATCATTAATCTACAACAATAATTAAAGAAACAACACCAATTAACAACTACAAAGCAAGAAATCAAGAGGAATGAATTATCATTACCAAACCAAAAGATGCAAGAACCAAATATCCAAGAGGTGCAAGTCTTAAAGAATATACACACCAAATTACACTGACGATTGAAACTAAACTAAAAATCAAAATCTAAGAAAATAGAAAAATGGGTTTTGAAGAGATGGGGACTTTGTCAAGGTCCCCAACTAGCCAAAATGAGGATATTTTATGTGGATAATGGGTGAAAAGTATATATAGGTCAATCAAGGGCAAAATGTCTTTTCTCTCTCCAAAATTGCACAACCTCAGCGTTGCAGTCGATCGACTGGCAAGCAGCCGATCGACTGCTTAGCTACAGCATTGCGGAACCCCCAGTCAGTCAGTCGATCAATTTCCGTGGTCGATAGGCAGATAAATACACGGAATCATCCATTCATGTCTTTATATGAAATTTATCCCTTCCTCTTGGCTTTCATTTGGCGTTTGATTTGTGTCGATTGAAATTTTCTTCCGAGAGTTATTGGATCCACCCAAAAACCTGCCACAAGCGAGGCCATGGCGCACTGTCTCCACTTAAATCTGCTTTTTACCATTCTCCGCCTCAGAATTTGGGATTGTTGTAAACACAAAAATTTTAGATCTTTCTCTCAGCCTTCCAATGATATAAGGTGGAGATAAATGCACTAGTGGTTTTGGAGTTATGCTTGTATTACGACAACTGATATATCCACCGAGCGAATGCGTGAGGCGACAATGAATATGGCCACATTTCTCGTCGTTTCCGATCGATCCTCGCACCAAAGATATGTCGAGGCTTGACAATGAATTCATCGGGTTTGAATCATCTTCCGAACTCGTCTCGGGCCCACTTTGACCAAAGTCGACGTTCAAAACAAAAACTAATAAATAATAAAAAAAACTAAGAAAATATAAGAAAAACTACTAAAATAAAGAAAACACAACAAAACCTAAAATAATGCAAAATATATCAAGTGGACTCCAAAACCGCATAAATACAAGCAAATCATGCACAAATGAGCCTCAAAAATATCGTAAAAAATGTACAAAAATGTGCAAATCAATCACCATGTTGAAAACATTGTCAAACACATTTTTCTCTATGTGCATAACATCTAAATTGAAGCGAATTAGATTTGTTCTCCAATAAGGCAAATCCCAAAAGATGATTAGTTTTCTCCAACCAGGCGATTTGTATATTTGTGCATTAATGGGTATTGCATCTAGTTCAGTGACTTTCAAAAGCCCTAATCTTTCTATCTCTGCCAGAACTTCTGTCCCTGAGAGGACGTTCGGCGGTGGAGTCTCGACATACTTTTATTTCGAAAGCGTTGTTTATCCTTTCGGAAATGGTGACTGCATTCAAGGAGTTTCCGGTGATTGTCAAACCATGATTACTTCCTGTTGCACTTAAGAGTGAAAGCGTCTGACCGTTCCATACAGTAAGGACAAACTGTTCGACCGGCTGTACTCCATGCGGACAACATAGAATACGCAAGAAATCGCTAATTGTTCACATAAGGGCTGCTCACAATTAGAAATTTTGTTTTTTAGATATATCATACGAGGGAGCCCAACTGTCCATAACTGATTCAATTCGGCAATTAGAGGTTGCAGAAACACATCGAGTTTATCTTTCAGATTCTTTGGCCCTAGTACAAGAATGCTGAGAAACATGAACTGCTTTTTCATGCACATCCACAGAGGCAAGTTGTAGGGTGTAACTATGATAGGCCGCGATGAATATTTTGCACCAAAACTTCCAAATGGTTGAAAACTATTTGTACAAAGACCCAATCTCATGTTTTGAGTTTCAGTCGCGAAATCTGGATATGTCTGGTTAAAATGTTTCCAACCTTCTGAGTTGGATGGGTGGTGCATAAAATCATCTCAACCACGTGTTTAGCATGCCACCTCATATCTTTTACTATAACATTAGATGCGTACAACCTCTGTAGACGAGGAGTTAATGAAAAATAGTACATCTTCTTGCACGCGACGCGAGCCTTCTGTCATTTTTTTTCCTTGAGAAATGGGTATAAACCGAGGTTCATTGCAAAGTCTTTAGATTGTTAAATCAGAATCATCTCTCCAGTAGATCATACAATTATTCTTGCAACAATCTATCTTCTCGACCGGTAAGCCCATACCCCTTAACAACTTCTTACTATTGTAGAAGTTATCAGGTACGAGATTATCTTTCGGTACAATCTCTTTGATTAATTCACTCACCTGATCATAACATTTCTGAGACATGTGATTCTATGACTTCAAATTCATGAGACTGGAAACTAATGACAATTGAGTATGTCTCTCGCACCCCTGATACAATGGATGATTTCCAGCTTTCAAAATGTCGTAAAATTTTTGAGTCTCAAGGTTCGGCGACTCTTCTATATCGACAACCACGTTAAAATCTGGACCAGCTGCATCTTGCACTTTATTAATATACACGTTTGATGATTATGCAGAAGCGATGTAAGAGGGTCCTCCAGCGTGAAAATCGTGATGGCGTCCAAAGGTGGGGGGCCGACTTTTTTCGTGGTAAATCCATCTATAGTAATTTGGCTCGAATATGTGTCTAACCAAGTGGTAGTTAATCTCATTGATGTCGAGAAACCTATTATTCCTATATCTACTATGATTACAAAGACACTTCACCCTTTCTCCGTCCTTATGAGCGAAATGTGCTCGAGCAAATTCAATAAAGCTCTCGACTCCATCCACGAATTGTGAGGATAAAAAGTCGTTGATGATTCGTTTGTACATCCAACTACGATCGAAACTCATCCAAACATTATACGATCGTTATATTGATTTATTGAGAAATGGGCAGCACGAGGGTGGCTGGAAAATGATTAAATTTTTAGTAAGGGCCATGTCCCATTCGAAAATGTGATTTTCCAATAATACAGCGTCTTAGTATATGAATTGTTGTTGACTAAGAATTCTGGCAACATCTCCCTTTAGTTCTCTAAGTACACACACACACACACACACACACACACACACACACACATATATATATATATATATATACATATATATATATATATATATATTACAGTGCACCCGAGAACAAAAGAGAGTTACTGAACCAAGATTTTTATAATCAACAAAAAAAATATATAGATAAGATAAGCTATATTACAATCACGCTCTCAAACTATCCAAACAAGTGGACAATTCGGGATTTAGTATCGAATTCTCTATTCGATACTAAATCCCAAACGAGTCTAAGGTATATTGTTTGAGTGTAGATAGAAAGATTATATTGTGGATCGAAATTATTTTAAACCCCGTTGTTGGAGGGACAAAACCTCCCCGGCCGGCGCCGTAAACCACGTCATCATAGACGTATCAATCAATCAATAAATCACATCATGTAAACAATATCTACAAAATAACATATATGTTAAACACAACATCCACGTACCGATCACCACGGTATTTCAAAACCACCATCACCAACAATTTAAAATATTTTAAAACCACCATCATTTTTAAAAATAATTTTGAAAACCGTTATTGGAGGGACGAAACCTCCCGGTCGGCACCGTACATCATGTCATCACCGACGTCTTCCGAACCAATCACAACATCAATCAATCACAATTAAACCATAACAACAAAATCATAGCATACATTAAATTAACATAACCGATCACCACGGTACTTAAAAACCACCATCGCATACACTTTAAAAGATAATTGCATAATTGAACTCTTAATGAACACTAACAAACCCTAATTGCATAATCGAACCCTATTTGAACTAACGAACCCTAATTATATAATTATTCCTAGATTGAACACTAATTATATAATTATTCCTAGATTGAACCCTAATTATATAATAATCCCTAAATTAAACCCTAATTTTATAATTATTGATAAATTAAACCCCAATTCTACAATTATTCCTATATTAAATCCTAATTATACAATAATCTCTAAATTCAAACCTAATTGAAGAATAATTATGTAAGTAATCCCTAATTTAATTATAATTAGAAAATTAACCCCTAGATTAATTATAATGAGGCAATTAACCACTAATTAAATTATCACTACAAAAAAATCCGGCAATGCTGACGGCCAAATCCGTCAGTATATGGAATACTGACGGCCTCCTGACGGATAATGGCCGTCAGCATTTTTGTGGGCCTGCTGACGGGTAGCGCCCGTCAGCAATATTACCCGTCAGTATTTCCTCCCCCCCACCCCCCCACCTCCCCTTTTTTTTTAATTTTTAAATACTGACAGGCTTGGCCCGTCAGTATTGCTGACGGGTCAAGCCCCTCAGCATTTATAAAATATTATAAAAAAAACTGGGCGGGCCTTAATAGAGCCAAACATTCAGAATTAAATTTCTATGAAAGACAACATAATATAAAACCAAATCACCAACACAACAATTTCAACCAAACAAGAGCAACAACAACAATAACAACACAAGAAAGTAAGGGAAGAACACTACCAAATTGCATTCCAACAAAAGCTTCAAATCTTCAAACAACAAGCACCACAAATGAAGGAGGTGTCACTCACTCCAACACTTGCTTAAAAATAACTAACTAACTAAACTAACTACTTAAGCTAACTAAATTACATAAGCTAAGAATTTAAACTAGGGTTTACATGGAAAAGGAAAGGTAAAGGCCTAGAGGAGATGGACTAGGTCCAAAATCACCAAGGAGAGGTTGGATAAGGTTGGAGAAAGGTGGGTCTATTTATACAAAAACGTAGGGGCAAAATCATCAAAATGGGCCAAAATCACGAGCTGGACTGCGTCTCAGTCGATCGACTGCTTCGCCCAAAATTTCCGAACACACTGGACTCCAGTCGATTTTGGGAGGTCCAGTCGATCGACTGGCTCAGCTGCTCGGCTCGGTTTTATCGTTTCGCTCTAAACGTCCACCGGTTGTCGCTCCTCGTTCACGTTGTGTTTTCTTACTTTGCTCGTTCCAATCCAAGTCGAATGGGATGCTCCGAGCGTGCGCGGGACCGCTTGGTCATCCTACGGCCAAAAATACAAAAAAGGGTAAAAATGTACGAAAAACTACTAAAAACCGCACAAAAGTTATAAAAACCTAAAACTAACAAAATAGGCCAAAACGACTCCTAAAACCCGTAAATGCAAGCAAAACACACGCGAATGCGACACAAAAAGGTAACAAAAAAGTGTAAAAAAAGTACAAATCAACCACCCCACACTTAGAATGATTGTTTGTCCTCAAGCAATACTAATCTAGAATTACGAAACTACCCCGAATAATCCTAAACTAATGCACAAAACCTAATTTGAGGCGTTGTATGCTAAAATGCTCGTTAGCTCGGCTAAAAGGACGACAAAGATGTCTTGACAAAGAAAGTTTAGATCAACTCCCGAAACCTAAAAGTACTAGGTAACCCTCCAAGTCGGTCCCCTCGTCCTTGCCCCGGCTAAGGTCTATCCACGGTCGAACCGTTAATCGGCTCCCTACTAGCCCCGATCGTCTACAACTCTCTTTAACAAACAAAATCTAAAAAGAAGGAGAAAGAGGAAACGTGCAAGAGTTGCACGTTTTATTACTTAATAACTACAAGGATTTATAACTTATCCTTGTTTTATTCATCATCATTTTTTTTATTATTTTTTTTTGGTGCCCAAGGATATAAGGTACTTAAATACAAGATATATACAAAGAGAAATCAACGGCTCCGACCACTCGTTGCTACTAGCAACTTATAATATTTTCGATCAGGCACATGGAGCAATTGACGACTCCAAAATACAAAAAAAAAAAATCCTATAGAGAGTGTTCGACGACGAGGCTAGTTGAGGCACTAGTTCTATATGAGCTCAAGGATAGCACGAAGCTAAATCCGAACAAAGTCACCAACGAGTCAAATTACCTAAGTACACTAAATCCGATCGAAAATCTAAACTCCCTAACCAAATCATCAAAACCGCATCACTTCGCCAAGGATCCAAGCAAAAATAACACACATGCTACTCAAATTATCACAAGCAAGCATGCAACAATTTAAAAACCTAAGACGAACCCTAACCACCACCCCACACTTAAAACCTAGCAATGTCCTCATTGCATATTAAGCTAAATAAAGCGTTAAAAAGTGTAGGGGAAGAGAAAATGCCCCTATTTTTGAGCTTATGATGATGCGGTTGTGCATAAGTCCTCTCCGGGAGTCGAGACAAGCAACCTACAAGAAATGACCAAACGGGGGTTGCAAAAATAAAATAAGAATAAAAAGTTTTTTTTTTAATTTTCTATTTTTTTGGATTTTTTTTTCTTTTTAACAAATTGGGTTGCCTCCCAATAAACGCTACTTTAACGTCTATAACTCGACGATTTATACAATTGACGCTATCCGGGATCCAAGAAGAGGTGGCGATCGTGCCACACCTTGGTGTTCTCGAGTAGACACACCGCGTGACAAAGATCACCAAGACGGACAAGTCGAGCAAGACGGTAGGTCAAAGCAACAAAAGAGCGGGCTTTCTTCGGGGGTCGGAAGAGGGAGGAGTCGACCACCCAAACGTGATCATCCCAAAATGGGTCGACGTACTCCTTCGTCTCCCCGACCGTCATCTCCTCTCTCTCGACTTTAGAAGTAGTCGTAGTCGGGCACGAGAGAGTAGGACCCAACACATCCCCCACTACCTCTTCCACCTCCACTTGGTCAAGTAGCAACAAAGCATCGGGTGGCGGCAAAAGAGGCTCGATTAACTCCACATCCTCCAAAAATGGCACAACTTCATCATTCTCACCAAGAGCAAGTGAATTCAACATTCCAAGTGCCGTTGGAATCCCCAAAGGCGACTCCCCCTCACTTTCCACTTCAACATCTTCAAAAAACACGAGAGGGGTAACGCTAATCTCCGACCCATTCTCCTCACCCTCTATCTCCATCTCCGTGCACACCTCTTTCAAAAGACCATCAAAAGTTGTCTTCCCAGTAACAACGGTGGGATCCACCACATCGAAGATGGGCATCTCGTCAAGACACGGGCTTTTAAGCTCATCCACTTTGTTGGCAATTTGCTCTACTTGAGTCTCCCTGCGAGCACGGCATTCATCCAATTGTCGAATCACCTCCACGAGCTCGGATGAGAGAGGCTCAAAGTCTAGGAATTGGGGCATATACGAATCTTGAGAAAGTGAGGTGTAAGGGTCATCGCTCGAAGTATACGAGCTCGAGGTGGGTAGATTATAAAAATCGTAGCTCCAAGAATGTGAATCATGAATTGGTGGAGCATACGAGTCAAAGATCGGGTAAGAAGAAGGCGGGGCGAGTTGAGCATATGGATCATCAAAACCCGGATCATAAGAATCACGAGTCGGTGCATACGGTTCCATGCTCGGGTTATGGGGATATGAAATTGGTGGAGAATACGAAGGGCTTCGGCCGGAATAATCGAAAGAGTGGGCCCATTCTTCACCAATCGAAGCGTACGGGTCATCGTAAGTCGAGGGGACCCGATAGCTTGGGGGAGTGGTGTGCGGGTTTGGATACTCGGGAGTTTAGATAATTGGGAGTTTGGATATAAGGGTCGTCGTATGGCAAGCTAGCTCGGTAGTTTTCCATCCTCGGCCGGATCAATCGAGCGACGGATGCATCCTTTGATCGTCGTGAGTGTAGGCGGGCGGCATCGGGCTCCCCGAATGAGTACCTTGCAAACACAACACTCAACAAAGGATTATGAGCATCGAAAGTAAAATAACAATTTAAACTAATTACTAACTAAGATAACAAGAGAAATAATTAAAAACACATTTTGCCTTGATCTATCCCCGGCAACGGCGCCAAAATTTGATCGAAGAATTCTTAACACTTTAAGAAATCTTCTCCGCAATAGTACGGAGTCGATTGTAGAGCGGTAAGCTTTCCTGAGTCGTGTCTCTCGAGGATAGATATTATCGGTGGTCGGTGGTTTTAGTTACTCTCTTATTAAACTAAATTAAACTAATCTAGACTAAGAAAGCATTAAGTCATTGGTTTGATTTGAGTTTTGAATTTAAAAGAAGACTTTAATGAAATAATGAAAATGAGGGTTTAGGGTGTTCGATTCGTCTCCACGATTAATCGGTTTTCGCCGAGCACTTAATCCACGATTCGGGGTTGTCAATCCAAAATTGTTGACCAAGTGTTGGGGTCGTCAATCCCAATTCTCGACAAGCTCCGACTAATGGCTCTAAACGAACCTTGATCCTAAACCCCTAATTTCCAAACTAATTGCATCAAATAAAGCTTACAATTAAAAGAGAATTCACGGAGGGAAAATCAAATCATTTGAAATTGAGAAAAGTCAAAGGCTTTGAAATAGGACAAGACAAATTATCAAAAGAGAAAAGTTTCATAGTTCTTTCAAAACCCAAAAGCTTGCTTAACTAAGAGAGGTAAAAAGCTTGAAAGGAGCATTAATGGAGTTTTTGCAAGAATAAAAGAGAAACACAAGCAATAGAGCCAAACATTCAAGAATTAAATTTCTATGAAAGACAACATAATATAAAACCAAATCACCAACACAACAATTTCAACCAAACAAGAGCAACAACAACAATAACAACACAAGAAAGTAAGGGAAGAACACTACCAAATTGCATTCCAACAAAAGCTTCAAGTCTTCAAACAACAAGCACCACAAATGAAGGAGGTGTCACTCACTCCAACACTTGCTTAAAAATAACTAACTAACTAAACTAACTACTTAAGCTAACTAAATTATATAAGCTAAGAATTTAAACTAGGGTTTACATGGCAAGGGAAAGGTAAAGGCCTGGAGGAGATGGACTAGGTCCAAAATCACCAAGGAGAGGTTGGATAAGGTTAGAGAAAGGTGGGTCTATTTATACAAAAATGCAGGGGCAAAATCGTCAAAATGGATCACGAGCTAGACTGCGTCTCAGTCAATCGACTGAGGAGCAGTCGATCGACTGCTTCGCCCAAAATTTTCGAACACACTAGACTCCAGTCGATTTGGGGAGGTCCAGTCGATCGACTGGCTCGGCTGCTCCGGCTCGATTTTATCGTTTCGCTCTAAACGTCCACCGGTTGTATCTCCTCGTTCACGTTATATTTTCTTGCTTTGACCGTTCCAATACGAGTCGAATGGGATGCTCCGAGCGTGCGCGGGGCCGTTTGGTCATCCTACGGCCAAAAATACGAAAAAGGGTAAAAATGTATGAAAAACTACTAAAAACTGCACAAAAGTTATAAAAACCTAAAACTAACAAAATAGGCCAAAACGACTCCTAAAACCCATAAATGCAAGCAAAACACACGCGAATGCGACACAAAAAGGTAACAAAAAAGTGTACAAAAAAGTACAAATCAACGCACATGCTCGGTGATATTTTTTCTTATTGAAACCGGGTCAAGAGCACCACACGTGCCTAAAATGATAGAATTTGTTTTATTTTTACTCTTTTTATATTTTTTTATTTATTTTATTTTAAAAAACGAGGGGATGTAATTCTCCTTGGTATTTTCGATGGGAATCCACTTCCCCTTCAGTAATTTGCCGAGGGTAATTAGTTTCATTCGGTATTTTTTCGAGGGGAATTAGTTCCC
This sequence comes from Phtheirospermum japonicum, assembly GCA_014905375.1. Lineage (NCBI taxonomy): Eukaryota > Viridiplantae > Streptophyta > Magnoliopsida > Lamiales > Orobanchaceae > Phtheirospermum > Phtheirospermum japonicum. The sequence continues at coordinate 199,927 of BMAC01000720.1, forward strand.
TCGGTTTTTAAATTATATAAAAAAAACAAAAAATAAAAAAAAAATTTAGAAAATACGTATTTACCGATCAATACTCGATTCTCATGGTTCTAGGACAATGAAACGCACCTCGTAGCACCGTTAAAGAATCACGACGCATCGTATCTTTGTGTTTCCAACCTAACAAGTTGATCGATCAATCGTATCTTGGTTGTTGGTCGAATTACACGATACGTGTAAACACTCACATACTCGGTGATATTTTTCTACTGAAACCGGGTCAAAAACACCCCCACGTGCGTAAAATGATAGAATTTATTTCATTTTTGTGCTTTTTCTTTTTTTTTTCTTTAAGAAAACCGAGGGGGTGTAATTTCCCTTGGTATTTCTGAGGGGAATCCACTTCCCTTCGGTAATTTTCCGAGGGGGATTAGTTCCTTTCGGTAATTTTCTAGGGGGAACTAGTTCACCTCGGTTTTTTAAATTAAAAAAAAAGAAATAGAAAATGCGTATCAATTACCGATTCTCGTGGTTCTATAATTAAAACACACCTCGTGCCACCTTCACAAAATCACGACGCTTGTTCGCTTCACGTTTCCAACCAAATAGTTTGATCGATCGATCGTATCTTGGTTGTTGGTCGAATTACACGACACGTGTAAATATGCACATGTTCGGTGATATTTTCTAACGAGACCGGGTCAAAACCACTCCCCGTGCGTATAATGATAGGGTTTGTTTTATTTTTATGTATTTTTTAAATTTTTTTTGAGTTTTTATTTAAAATCGAAAAAATAGAAAAGTCGTATTTAACGATCAGTACCTTATTCTCGTGGATCTCTATAACAACGAAATGCATCTCGTAGCACCATTACAAAATCATGTCGCATCGTTGCTTTGCGTTTCCAACCTAACAAGTTGATCGATCAATCATATCTTGGTTGTTGATTGAATTACACGGTACATGTAAATACACACATGCTCAGTGATATTTTTCTATTGAAACCGGGTCAAAAACACCCCACGTGCATAAAATGATAGAATTTATTTTATTTTTACACTTTTTCTGTTTTTTTTATTTAAAAAAGCCGAGGGGATGTAATTCCCCGCGGCGTTTCCGAGGGGAATTCACTTCCCTTCGGTAATTTTCCGAGGGGAATTATTACCCCTCGATTTTTTTTAAATAAAAAAATTTGAAAAAACAATAAAGAAATTGTGTGTTTATCGATCAATTACCGATTTTCGTGATTTTATAACAACGAAACACACCTCGTTTAGATGAGATTCTTGATTATTGAGATTGCTTGCACATTTTATTTTATAAATTATAATATGTCTAGAAATAGTAATAATTTTTATTAAATATAGTGATGTTTTGGATGTAATAAAATGTATGGGTATATAAAATTGTCATGAAATTGGAGTTATTATCCTAAACCATTTACATATCATCACATGCATAGTGTTGTTTTCTCTTTAGACTTTTTTTTTTTTAAATTTCACCACCCTCCCTTGATAATTGACAAGACTTTATTTATTAGCGTAAGGTATAGGAACACCCTTGTTCAAATTTAGACTTTAACAGGAAGAATAAAAAAAGCATCAACCACATTCAACTTGTAATCATTTGTAGGTTAAGTTGATTTATCATTAAAATTAATAAACAAACCTCTATTATATATATAAATATATATATATATATATAATATATATATATATATATATGTATATATATATATATATAGATATATAGAGGGTTGGGTTCAAATGAGAACCCGTCATTATATGTGAACCTAGGGACTCATCTTGACCATTAGATTGGATAATCTTGATGGTTGAGATCATGACATGTCAGCGAAATGCATTAATTAATTAAAAATGGTATTTTGGACATATATCAACGTTTACAAAGAGCACTACATTGTTCTTTGGAAAGCACAATAGATTAAGAAGAAAAAACACTACGATTGTATAAAAAAAGCACCGCAAATTTCGTCTATAAACTGCAAATTCAAAAATTTGAAATGAAACTTAAATCTTCAACAAACCATAACTTTTTCAAATTTTATTCGTTTTGAATGAAATATATATCAAATTAATCACATTCTCAAGATCTACAATTTAAGATACATATTGCATATTTTAAAACGTAAAAATATATATATATATATAATTAAATTAAAAAAACTGGACTGATTTTCGCACTACAGTACTGTGTAAAAAGCACAATGAACCTGGACATATAATTGCACTTTGCAATATTAGATCTAAGGCCAGGATTAGTCCCTAGATTCACATATAACGACGGGATTCTCATTTGAACCCAATCCTATATATAGGGTTGGGTTCAAATGAGAACCCGTCATTATATGTGAACCTAGGAACTCATCTTGACCATTAGATTGGATAATCTTGATGGTTGAGATCATGACATGTCAGCATTAATTAATTAAAAATGGTATTTTGGACATATATCAACGTTTACAAAGAGCACTACATTATTCTTTGGAAAGCACAATAGATTAAGAAGAAAAAACACTACGATTGTATAAAAAAAGCACCGCAAATTTCGTCTATAAAATGCAAATTCAAAAATTTGAAATGAAACTTAAATCTTCAACAAACCATAACTTTTTCAAATTTTATTCGTTTTGAATGAAATATATATCAAATTAATCACATTCTCAAGATCTACAATTTAAGATACATATTGCATATTTTAAAACGTAAAAAATATATATATATATAATTAAATTAAAAAAACTGGACTGATTTTAGCACTACAGTACTGTGTAAAAAGCACAATGAACCTGGACATATAATTGCACTTTTGCAATATTAGATCTAAGGCCAGGATTAGTCCCTAGGTTCACATATAACGACGGGGTTCTCATTTGAACCCAATCCTATATATATATAAGTAATTTTAATAGGTAGATAACTTGCAATTACCTAAAATGATAGGATATATTTTTATTTTTACGATGTTATATATATTTTTAATTTTATTTCAATTGTTTTTTAAATTTCAACAAACCGAGGGGAGAATTTGCCCTCGAAATTTACGGAAGGAAATTTATTCCCTTCAGTAATTTCCGAGGGAAAATTGTTCCCTTCGGTAATTTTTGAGAGTATATATGTCCCTTCGGTATTTGTGAGGGTAAATTCCTTCGATAATGATACCCTCGCAAAGCCTTCGGTAATTATAGTGGCAAATATTAACGCCGTGTTTGCGAGGGATTTAACGAAGGGAGTAGTACCGAAGGTAAAGTCCCTCGGTAATAATTACTCTCGATAATGCCCTCGAAATTTTTGAGGGCAATATTTCCCTAGGTGTTCCACTCGGTAAAATACTTTTTTTTTTTTGTAGTGGGACTATACAACTATATGTAGTTGTTTAGCTTTTTTTTTTTTTTTTTTTTAAATTCATTTAAAGTATTTGTTTAAAAAATGTAAGCAAGATTATAAGGCCCCCAAATAAAATCATGCCTTAGGCCACCAATTGCCCGGGACTGACACTAGTTGGAATTATGAATTTTGATATTTAAGATCTTAGAAAATATTTGGATTATGATTCGTTGAGCTACTAAATTATAGTATTCAAAATCTGTGGTATTGACAATTTCGTAAATAGTAAAAAATCATAGTTTGTCTTAGGATGTACGTCAAATCATGTTTTAAAAGTAAATGGTGTTGTATTATTATATTATATGTAGAGTCAAATCATGTTTAAAAAGTGAATAATATTATATTAGTATATCTTATTTAGTAGTATTTAATTATTTAACTTTAATTATGAGATGATAAAAGAAAATAATATGTATATATATGATTGCATATTAATATGAAATAAGTGTAAAAAATTATTGATTGGTTATTGAAAACTTGAGTAGCAGAACAAATGAAATTGAATTCAAAATTCAAATCCTAATATTTGGAAGCCTAACCAAAAATGACCTTATCTAGAAAAAACTCAGTGAATTATAACAATTCTTGTTTATTTATTATAGGATTAAAAACTCTTTACCTTTTAGTGTAAATATCAAATCATATCTATAAAGTAAATGTTGTTTTATTTATTTTATATTTATTTAAAAAAAAAAAAAAAGAGGAAGACATCATGAACTTCTTTTACATTTCGTTTGTGAACAATGATGGGCTTGTTTGTTTCTTAAAGAATAATTACTCAAAAACACTAAAAACCTTTAATTTACTTTACTTATTGAAATATTATAAACTTCGTGTGTTTATCTACATGGAGAAAAGGAGCAGATTTTAGAATTTATTGACTACATATTCAAAAATTAAATTTTAGAACCGAACATGTGAATAGTCTTAAAAATCTATTACTAGCATTCATTCAAAAAAACCAAAACAAAAAAACGTAAAAACAAAAGAGAAGTCCATTAGTATCATACAATTCTTAACTTATAAACGTGCTTATGTCGTTGGTGATGTTATCATATCACAAGTTCGGCCTTAAATAAATACTAACCGTTATTTAGTATACCTAAAGTGCCAAAAATGGAACCAACATTAAGATAACAGATTTTTCCTTTTCTTTTTTAGAAAAATCGTTATTGTCATACTTAAGGTACCATAAATGGAACCAATATGCTTTTTTTTTTTTTTTAAATTTTATTTTTTAAAGGAAACCGCATATAAACTCTTAAATTTGAGATAAAATCTTAAAACTTTAATAATCCGTAATAGCCTTTGTATCAAATTATCAATTGCCAAATAATTAAATAATTACTTCTCTGGGCCCTCTGTTGTTTTCTGAGCGATATTTGAGATTCCCCACTTTCTCATGATTTGCGTTTTGCCTGTGAATGATATTCTTCAGAAACGCACACAGCACACCTTTTCTCTTTCCATTTTACTCCTCTAAAATTCTCCATTTTATGTTAGGTCCATTTACTCTTCAACACCCTTTTCTTGCTGTATTTCCCAAGATTCGAAAAATTACAGACAACTTGAGCACACACTCAAAAGTTCTTTTTGACTTGGATTTTTCACAAGAAAAGGAAATATATCCACCCAGACATTCCCTACTTTTATAATTAAGCTGCGTTTCGTACCGTTTTTTCCCTTCTTTTCTATCTCCGCGCTCGAGAATTGAAATCCCAATTCGTTTGGGATGATAAAAAGGTAATTAATTTCATTTCAAACCTTTTTTTTTTACATTGTTCGAGCTTCAAATCTGGTTCTTGCTAGGACATATATGAAAATTTTGTCGTGATTCTCTATGGGTGATTTTTATATGGTTCTCAGAATGCTCAGTTTTCTAGTGAATTGTTGAGTGTTTTTTTTATTGGATAAAATTGCAGTCTTGCATCTATGCTATTACGGTTAAGAAAAATAAAATAAATAAGTAGCAAAATGTAATTTGATTTTGATTTTTGATTGGCCTTTTCCAGGACACGTCCGCTGAGAAAAGTGAGGAGCTTTTAATATGTTGTCTTTTCCCAATTTGTGGTATCCTCGGAGCTATGAAGAGTGATTATAGTGTAGCCTAAGTTTAAGAAAAACAAAGCAAATTCCACTTTGATATAAGCTACACTATAGTAGTAACACATTTTTTTGTTTTCCAATTGTGGTGTTGAAATTATTAGAAATCAGCCAATTATTGATAAGTTAGAGTTAGACAGATCATTTCATTGGAGGGATTTTTGTAACAACATATTTTGAGCAAAATCGGATTTTAGTTTACACATAGTGATGGCATCAATTAGAAGAACATTATCTCCAGTTCCTCGGCCTGGATCTTTAATGAACGGCGAAGCTTGTCAAGTCGCATCACCTTTATCCAAATCGTCTTCAAATAGTCAAAACTACCCTTCACATAGCGGCCTATTGTCTTCTTTATTGGGCTCCTTAGACTACGCATTGCACAAAGCCCAAAACTTCATTCTCGGGCTTTTCTCGCAACGTTCCTCTCGGGCCTTCGACCGATCAAAGCTAAAGGGCCAAATTTGGCGGCGGGCTTTCTTACATTTCTTGATGTGCTTTCTCGTTGGTCTCTTTCTCGGGCTCACCCCGTTTTTCCCTATGAACATGTCCGAAAATGTAATGCCTAAGCACCAAACTTTCGATTTTGAGTTGATTGAACCGGCTGTGAAAAACGAGACTTACGATGAGCAGAAAATCAATACGTCGGTGGTTGGCAAAGTTTCGTTGAACGAAAACTCTACGTCGGAGCTAGAAAAGGTGGATATTGAGCTATATAATTCTTCGGGCCGGGCTTCGGATGTGGTTTTCGATAAGCTTTTGATTATTGTGACGCCGACGCATGCTAGGACATTTCAGGCATACTATCTGAGCCGTTTGGCTCTCACGTTGAGACTGGTCCCACATCCTCTGTTGTGGATAGTGGTGGAGATGAATGGTCAGTCAGTGGAAATAGCTGAATTGTTGAGGAACACGGGTGTTATGTACAGACATCTTGTATGCATTAGTAAGAACTCGTCGACTGGGATAAGGGATAAGAGTGTGATGCTAAGGAATGTGGCCATCACGCACATTGAGACGCACCGTCTTGATGGGATTGTTTACTTTGCTGACGATGATACGATATACTCGACTGAGATTTTTGAAGAAATGAGAAAAATCAGGTATTTTTCTTTTATATTGAATTTTTTAGTCACCTTGAGTTTTAGTTTTTTTTTTTTGTGTGTATTATTATGTGATTATCTTCTATGTTGTCCTGTTCGTCAAACATGTTCTAATTATGGTATTTATAATTCATTCAGTAATTTAAAGATAATAACATTATGGAGTAATTACAAAACCTGACCTTGAGGTTTGGCCAAATTACCCAATAATTTTTTTTTTTTTTTTTGAAAAGTACAAAAACTACACTTGAGGTTACATTCGTCTTACATTTTGCACATGTCGTGAGTGGTACCAACGGAAATTGGTGACATCATAAAATATATTTACAGTTATATCCTCAACTTTTCTAAATATAACAAATAACCCTAAATCTTCTTCTGACATATTACGTTTACATCCTCATATTTTATAAGTGGTACAGATAGCCAAATGGAAAGTGGGGCAATTTTTAATATTTCAAAAAAAACAAAACAAAAAAAAAACTGAAGGGTGTAACGTCAGCAAATTTCATAGGATCAACTGACGCATGGGCAAAATGTAAAAGTAATCAAACCTTAATTTTATTTTATTTTTTGTAAATTTAAAGTTAGCTGGGTTTTTTTTGTAAATATCACAAACCCCAGATTAGTTTTTGTAATTTATACCTAACATTAAATTCCTAAATTCCTCTGGAATGTATAAAATACTGTCGTATTTTCTGCTTATATAATGATTTATTAACTGGTCAGACATTTTTGTAAATTGCAGTCGGATCGGCACGTGGACAGTGGCCAAGTTGGATGAAAGCAAAGGCAAAATATTCTTGGAGGGTCCGGTTTGTAACGGCTCTCAAGTGATGGGCTGGCATGTGGCTGGCATGGCGAAAAGATATCGAAGATTCCATGCTGACATGTCAGGTTTTGCTTTTAATAGCACTGTCATTTGGGATACGAAGAGATGGCACCGGCCCACGATCGAACCTATTAGGCAGCTTGAGACTGTGAAAGAAGATATGCAAGTGAGTTTCTCCATATTAGTCTTAGCTGCTCTGACAATGCCAAATTTATCCGTCAAAATTCTGAATTTGTACTTGAAACCTTTGGGTAATTACAAATTTTACCCTTGAGGTTTGGGGTATTTACAAAAAATCCCAGCTAACCTTGAAAATTACAAAACTGCCATTGAGGTTTGATTACGTCTTATATTTTGCCCCGACCATCAGTTGACCAGACGGAATTTGCTGACATCAAAATTTTACAATTACACCCCTCATTTCTTCAGAGTATTACAAATGGCCCGTCTGGTTATTTTGTAATATTTTAGAATATTTGAGGCACGTAAATCTAAAATGTAGGATGAGAAGTTGGGGGTTATTTGTAATATTTAGAAAAGTTAAGTGATGTAATTGTAAAAAATATGATGACGTCAGCTATTTCCGTTAGCTCCACTAGCGGAACGTGTGAAATGTCAGACGGACGTGACCTCATGGGTGTTTTTTGTAATTTTCAGTATAATTTAGCCAAATCTCAAGCATAGTTTTAAAAGGCGAGAGGCGCAACTAGGCGCAATGCCTTCTGGAGCCTAGGGCGCAAGTCGAGGCATGCGCCTTTTGCACATTAGGCGCAAAAATTAAAAAATTGAAAAATGTATTTGTGTTTAGATTACAAATCAGCAAATATAAGGTTATAACTAGTTATATTTACAAAAAAAAAAACATATATTCATGGCAATGGCAATTCATAAGAGCAAATCAAACATCAAACACACAAGTTATAACAATTATTATGACCTGATAACATTTATTATATTCTTTTGGGATGTTAATAAGTGTGAATCAGTTCTTAAATTACAAAAAAATAAAAATAAATAAAAAAACTGAACCTGTCTGCCAGGCGTGCCTAGGCGCCTTTCACACAGCGCCCGCCTTTTGGCTAGCAAGGCGTTTGCTCCATCGCCCTGCGCGCGTTGCGCCTTAAGGCACGCCTTTTACAACTATGATCTCAAGGGTAATTTTTGTAATTATCCCTAAACCTTTTACCAAACTATACAATTTTCAGCCTTGCACATATGCTTCTATCTTGTGATCCTAAAGTACGAGAGAAGAATATCCATTAGTTTCTTGATCTTGTTCTGATTGCTTAAAAAATATATTCCTTTTGTAGGCAAGTGCATTCATCGAGCAAGTTGTGGAGGATGAAAGTCAAATGGAATGCTTGTCAATGAACACATCAGGAATCATGGTGTGGCATCACGGCATGGACTCGCATTCCTATCGTCATAACTGGTTTACAAGTACTAGTTTGGGCACTATTTTTCCACTCGAGTGAGATTTTGGCTTTTGGATTCAGGTGAGCTAAGCCATGTTTAGCGTTTTCTTTGCCCCTATTGAGATTTTGCCTCACTACAAATAAACCCAGCTAACTTTCAAAATTACAAAAGATACCCCTGAGATTTTATTTCGTCTTACATTTACCCCCTTTCATAAGCAAAAAAAAAAAAAGAAAAAAAAACATTTCAACCCCCCTCCAAACTTATATATGTATTACACTTAGTCCCTTGGTTTTAACACTGAATCAAACTCAGGGGTATTTTTGTAATTCTTAAAGCTAGTTTTTTTGTACTTTCTGTAATTATCCCTAGAAAAATTTAAAAGAAAACAGACTAATCCGTTGCGCTTGTACACGCACAGTTCATCTAGTTAAAGCTCATGCTCAGGAAGTGTTGAGATATATGAAAATGATGATTTTTATTTATTTATTAATGCAGGGAAGTTTGGTGTTTGCATTCTGAAGTGAATGCCCTAGAAATGTTTGTTCTCAAATCCTAGTTGGAGTTATAAACACTGGATATAGATCAATTGTATATTGTTCTCCATATTTCAAGATTGAATCTTATTCATGTACAGCCGCTGATGATAACCATTTCTAGTGTTGCTTGCCGTCTGTGAAAGGGCACTCTGTTGCTGTAACTTTGCTTGGAAGATGGGCAAATTTGGCCGTTAGTTTATTTATATACTATTTCTTCTTTTCTTTTGATTTTTCACAATCCAAGCTATTGTGATTTTCAGATTCTCCAATCTGTAGTTGACATTGTTTGTGATTTTACCTTTGACATATGGCTACCCAAATGAATTATGAAAGAAAGGGTGTTTTAATGTGTTTAATTACACATAGATATGTTTCTTTTCTTTAATCTATAGGAAAACTACACTTAAGGTTCGAGCTAGTCAGAAAAGCCCATTTATGTTTCACTAAATAAACACTCATTTATTTTAATTTTACATAATTTTCTATTAATTTATGAGTTAGCCCAATATAAATCATAATCACACCATAATCTTTTTATAATATAATGAAATTTTAAATAACTATTTCAAAAATACCAAAAAATGGAAACAAAAATATAAATCGTTATAACATAAGAGTAAATAAATATCAAGTTTTGAAATCAGAAAAAATATAAAACTATTATTTAAATTTATATAAGTATTTAATAATTTGAAAAATTCAAAATTCAAAAATAATATAGAATAATAATACAAATCGTTACAAGATTAAAACAAGTTAATTAAATATTTAATCAAAAATAATTACTTAATATAAATATATTTAAAATTAACACATTATAGAAATGTTATAAAATATATGTTTAAAATTTTAAATAATATAAATAAGTTACAAAAATTTATAATTGGGAAAAAATTACAATACACTCTTGTTATTACTTAAAAAGTAATAACAAAAGCTATCTAAACATGTAAATAAACTTCTTCATTTGGTAAGGGATAATCCACGTTGTGTAAACACATCCCATGTTTAAAAGCATCTCCAATGGGACACTATGAATTCCCGATGAAATGACAAAATATATTATAAATATTTAGAAATCTTCTCCAACGGTAAATGTGAATTGATTAAAATACTTACTATTATTGGTGGATAATAGGTGAATAAATAAGGTAAATTGTTAAATAGACAATGTCTAGCACACCATCTAAATGTAGACGGTGTGCTAGACATTGTCTACATTTTTTCTTGCCACATAAAATTCTTAAACTTATGTGGCAAAAAATCTACTTCAATCGACATCCTGTTGGAGATGCTCTAATAGTGAACAATTACGATATGTTGAAAATATATTTCAAAAGACTTATAAAATATTAATATTACGATTCAATATCACAAACAATTAGTATTTTAAAATTTCAAATATTTATATTGGTATGACAATCAGCATATTATGATACAAATTTAGAATACGACATTCATATTATTATTGAATTACTTGCGTTGATATATATTTTGATTTTTATAAATTACTAAACTTTAAAGTATTGCTTTATAATTTGTGTAATTCAAGAGTTCATTTTATGTTACACATTTATAGTAAAAGATAAAAATAATTGAAATTTATATTTATTTCAATTTCCAATAATAATAATTTTACTCGCATTGTTGGTTTGGCCACGTAATTACCAAGTGTCGCAGGCTCGCGGCCATGCCATTGCCACCTCTCAGCCGCCCCATAAGAATCCACACAGTCACACACTCGGACGTAGTGCCGAAAACGCTCCCTTGCTCTCCTCGCAGTCTTCATCCATGGAGCATTTCAGCGCAATCGCCAACAAGCCTTTATTCAATTCGTCGACTATTCCTTTCCCAACCGCCACTAAAATTCCATTTTCGTCGGCGGAGCTGAGGTTCAGGAAAAACTCGCGCCGGTTTGCAGTAAAATCAGCGTTCAAAGCTGAATCAATTAATTCGTCCATTGTTAATGAGCCTGGGGATGAGGTTGTTAAGTTGGAACCCATTTATGAACCTACGCCTCGCAATCGCCCCCTTCGAACCCCTCACAGCGGGTAATCTTAAATTTTTTAAATTTGTCCATCTTCATTATTTTGTTCTGTGGCATTACTCTTTATTAAATTCTCTGTTCCGAAAGTCCAGAAATTCGTCGCGTATTTGTTAGGCTCGATTGACCACAACTTCTAATCCTACCAGGCCTATGCACCATCCTTTGCTTTTTAGAACACTGGTTAAATTTAAGTATAAAAGTGCCAATGTTGAAAGGTTGTTTGTACGTTATTGCACAATAGATTGAATTTTTGATTTATATTTGTTGAAAAGCTCTTTATTTATTTAATTAATTTTTTTATTGCTGTGCATTTCGTATTTGTTTTAATTTTGCTATAAATGGTTGTTTCCTTGCTTAGGTACCATTTCGATGGGACCGCGCGTAAATTCTTTGAGGGATGGTATTTCAAGGTCTCAATTCCAGAATGTAGGCAGAGTTTTTGCTTCATGTATTCAGTAGAGAACCCATCATTTCCACAGAAGTTGAGCAGAATCGAAGAAGCACAGTACGGGCCTCGGTTTACAGGAGTTGGAGCTCAAATTCTAGGGGCTGATGACAAATATATTTGCCAGTACACTCAAGAGTCGACAAATTTCTGGGGAGGTATGTCTCTTTGTAATAATGTGAATCAGGTTACTATTTATAGCCATTGTTTTATATTCTACGTGAGCTCTGTTACGATTGTCTGCTTGATATTCAAATAATCATGAGAGAGGATTGGAGCTTTGTAGATGTTTGATAAGATTTCAGTTTAAGAGAAAAAAAATAAAATTACATGGCCATTAGGGAAAAAACAATCAATGGCATTCTTCTTTTTAATATGACATTATCGGATTTAGACTTTAGATGCTAAATTTTGTGGAGTTGTTGATAAATATCACAGTGCTGAATTTTTAGGTGTGAGATTGAGTCGGTAATGTAAGTGGTATTGTTTATTTGTTAGACAGGGACGAGCTAATGCTTGGTAATACCTTTGTGGCCCAAAAGAATATGCAGCCTCCGAAGAAAGAGATCCCGCCACAGGTCAGCGTGTATCTTCTTTGATTCATTCTTATTTGGGATAATTACAAAAGACTACCTGAATCTGGGTTAAATACAAATAAACCCAGATATGTTTGAAAATTACAACCAAGAGAAAGAAAAGAAAAAGAAACTCAAGGTTTGATTCTGTTTAAAAACTTAAGGGGATAATTGTCAAACCAAAAGGGGCGGTGTTTGAAATGTTTTTTCTTATAACGTCGGTAAAGTGTAATACAGAATAAAGCTTCAAGTAGTTATTTTTCTTTCTTTTTTTTCAAAAAGCCCTGGGTGATTTTGTAATTATATGTAACCATGCCTTCTAGAATAATATAATTATTTCTATACATCTTCTTTTTTCATTTCTGCCCTCCGCCACACGGACATACTAGGGAAAGCAAGCAAAAGGATGTTCTCTTTGATAGTTTCATGTGAACTTTACTACTTTAATGGGATTTAAGGATCTTTTCAGCTCCTATGCTTGATTGTTACAGTTTTCAATTTTAACTCCATGACAAATTGTTCGTTCAGGAGTTCAATCGTAGAGTTTCGGAGGGTTTCCAAGTTACTCCACTTTGGCATCAAGGCTATATTTGCGATGATGGAAGGTTAACTTTTTTCCATGACTTTGCAAAAAAACTAAAAATGAGAGTAAAAACCTAACAGTGATGTATATATGTCGGCTGTTTTTGGTTTACGTACATTTGTTTGATTTCAGCAACATGATTCTATCTATATGTGCAGTATCTTATAAACATCTGGTTTTTGCTGTTCATTTTGACATGATTTAGTTTGATAGGACAAATTATGCGGAGACCGTAAAGACTGCACGGTGGGCGTACAGCACACGTCCTGTTTATGGATGGGGTAATATTGAGTCAAAGCAAAAGTCCACAGCAGGATGGCTTGCTGCCTTTCCTGTCTTTGAACCTCATTGGCAAATATGCATGGGTGGTGGACTTTCAACAGGTGTTAGGCTTGTATTTCCCAACTCCCTTTTTTCTTTTGCACGGGGTTGACTTTTTTAGATTTTCAATATGTACATCCTGATGGCTGAATGATGTGTGTGCGTCTGCCTTCTATCCGTAGCCCTGTGAAGGCAAAATTACAATGTATTTATGTATACAGATCTATTTTTAGGGATAATTGCAAAAACTACCCTTCAGTTTTTGAGAATTACAAAAACCACCCTCGCGGTTACATCTATCTTGCATTTAGCATCTGACGTTAGTGGAGCTAATGGAAATTGCAGATGTTGTCAAATATTTTAATAATCATGTTCCTCAACTTCCCTGAATATTACAAATAATCCCCAAATTTCTGCCTTGCATTTTACATTTACACCCCTCAGTTTTTCTAAGTATTACAAATTGTGTGAGGGATGGGTTGGGGTGGGGCTGTCTCTTATACACATCTAGATGTGTATAAGAGACAGGTGTGAAAGGCGCCTAGGCACGCCTGGCAGACAGGTTCAGTTTTTTTATTTATTTTTATTTTTTTGTAATTTAAGAACTGATTCACACTTATTAACATCCCAAAAGAATATAATAAATGTTATCAGGTCATAATAATTGTTATAACTTGTGTGTTTG
>BMAC01000720.1:213987-260366 GCA_014905375.1 Phtheirospermum japonicum
TAGTTTCATGTGAAACTTTACTACTTTAATGGATTTAAGGATCTTTTCAGCTCCTATGCTTGATTGTTACAGTTTTCAATTTAACTCCATGACAAATTGTTCGTTCAGGAGTTCAATCGTAGAGTTTCGGAGGGTTTCCAAGTTACTCCACTTTGGCATCAAGGCTATATTTGCGATGATGGAAGGTTAACTTTTTCCATGACTTTGCAAAAAAACTAAAAATGAGAGTAAAAACCTAACAGTGATGTATATATGTCGGCTGTTTTTGGTTTACGTACATTTGTTTGATTTCAGCAACATGATTCTATCTATATGTGCAGTATCTTATAAACATCTGGTTTTTGCTGTTCATTTTGACATGATTTTAGTTTGATAGGACAAATTATGCGGAGACCGTAAAGACTGCACGGTGGCGTACAGCACACGTCCTGTTTATGGAATGGGGGTAATATTGAGCTCAAAGCAAAAGTCCACAGCAGGATGGCTTGCTGGCCTTTTCCTGTCTTTGAACCTCATTGGCAAATATGCATGGGTGGTGGACTTTCAACAGGTGTTAGGGCTTGTAATTTCCCCCAACTCCCTTTTTTCTTTTGCACGGGGTTGACTTTTTTAGATTTTTCAAATATGTACATCCCTGATGGCTGAATGATGGTGGTGGGCGTCTGCCTTCTATCCGTAGCCCTGTGAAGGCAAAATTACGAATGTATTTATGTATACAGATCTATTTTTAGGGATAATTGCAAAAAACTACCCTTCAGTTTTTGAGAATTACAAAAACCCACCCTCGCGGTTTACATCTATCTTGCATTTAGCATCTGACGTTAGTGGAGCTAATGGAAATTGCAGATGTTGTTCAAATATTTTAATAATCATGTCCTCAACTTCCCTGAAATATTACAAATAATCCCAAATTTCTGCCTTGCATTTTTACATTTACACCCCTCAGTTTTTCTAAGTATTACAAAATTGTGTGAGGGATGGGTTGGGGGTGGGGGGGTGGGGGGTTAATATTTTTGAAGAGTTGAGGGAGTGTAATTGTAAGAATATTGATGATGTCAACAAATTTCGTTAGGTCAACCAACGGTTGGGGCAATAGGTAAGTGAATCAAACCTCAAGAGCGTTTTTTGTAGTTTTCAATTTTTTTTTGTAAATATCACAAACCTCGGGGGTATTTTTTTGTAATTATCCTATATTGTTATAAACTAAATTCGTCCTATTGGCTCGTAAAACTTTGCTCCTAATGTTGGATGAAGAAATTGATAAATTTTTTATTTTTATTTTTATTCTTTGATCTGAACTGTAGGTTGGATTGAGTGGGATGATAAACGATATGAGTTTAAAAATGCTCCTTCATATTCTGAGAAGAACTGGGGTGGCGCCTTCCCTAGAAAGTGGTTCTGGGTACTTGTGATAATATATTTGTGATATACTGTGGGATAAATATTATTCTAAACTATTCATAAAGTTTCCATCGATTTCTCCCATTCATGCTTAGTCCCTTGTTTTCTTTACAGGTGCAATGTAATGTCTTTAAGGGAGCAGATGGAGAAGTTGCTTTGACTGCTGCTGGTGGACTGAGACAGCTGCCCGGATTGTCTGAGACTTTTGAAAATGCTGCACTAGTAATTATCTATAAATATGGATCCTGTTTTTATTTTTAGAAATTATATGGAATATGTCCCATAAAAAAACGTGTATTACAAGAAATTGGTAACCAAAAACACTTTTCAGTGAGCTTCTGAATGTTATGATAAGCATGTTATAAAACACATGGTTTATAGTTTGCACCAAGAATTGTATGATAATTTATAAGTTAGTTCAGAAGGGTCTTATCTTGTATTCGATCAGTGTTTCTGCTAAGTTTATTAATTACTATGTATTTTTTTAAAATAAATAAAATAAGATCCATTCATCCAAATTGTGCGTGCAGATTGGAGTTCACTATAAAGGGGTTTTCTATGAGTTTGTACCATGGAATGGAGTGGTTAGCTGGGAAATTGCTGTGTGGGGTCATTGGTGCATTTCTGCAGAGAACGAAACGCATAAGGTAATCATATTTACAACATATTGTTTTCTCTCTGTTTCTTCGATCTGCACATACTTTCTGGGATAAAAACAAAAACCACCCCTGAGGTTTAGATTAATTACAATAAAACCCAGAGCTTGTTGAAAATTACAAAAAGCGAAAATGAAAACTTAGATTTGATTTTGCATTACACTTTACCCCATTTATAAGCAAAACATTTCAGACACCCCCTTTAGATTTGTTATTAAAAAAAAAAAATACAATCATCCCCTTATTTTTCAGAATTGAATCTCAAATTTTTATTTTATATTTTATTTTATAATTTGTAGATTCCAAACATATCCAGGTTCTTTTGTAATTAACCAAAACCTCAGGGGTAGTTTTTGTTAGAGCGATTCTGATTGGGATTTTCATCCGAGCAGGTAGAATTAGAAGCAACAACAAAAGATTCTGGCACAACATTACGTGCACCCACCTCAGAGGCCGGCCTTGCTCCAGCTTGCAAGGACACTTGTTTTGCTGACCTAAGACTGCGAATATTTGAACAGCGTTATGATGGAACTGAAGGAAAGGTACATTTTCTCGATTACTCCACCCCAAATTGCTGACAATTTTCATTCTGTATCTTGTTTCTACTAAATTGGGTTTCTGTGCCAAACTATATTATAGGGTAAATTATAGTAACTCCCCCTCCCCCTTGAGGTTTACCCTTTACTACGAAAAATATCACAATTCTCTCAAAATTACAAATATCCCCAGATGTTTTTAATTTGCAATAATTTTCTTCGACTCGTAATGCAGTTTATGATTTCGTTTGGTGGTTAGGTAATATTGGATGTGACAAGTAACATGGCAGCAGTAGAAGTTGGGGGAGGACCTTGGTTCAGCACATGGAAAGGCAAGACATCGACACCAGAGATTATCAATCGTGTCGTTGGGCTTCCCGTTGATGTTGAAGGGATCTTTGGCTTGGCTCCTTTCCTTAAGCCTCCTGGCTTGTAATAATTAGGACATTGATTACACCAATAAAGTGCTTCCTTTATCTTTTATTGTACATTGGCTTTGTTGTGGTGTTTGATTAATAGTCAATAATGAGTGGTGGAAAGATTGACTGGACCCTTTTGTGTATTTATGAAATATAATTTTTGTAAATATGTAAATACCTCTTGGTTGTAATTCTGGAATAGAACTTATCAAAGGAGACAGCAATAGAACAAAACAACATCAATACAGCAGGCATTGCAAGTTAATAAGAATGTGCAAGTTGAAAGGAAGATGACCTAATTGCCCACGCTGAGTCCAAAAGAGGCACATAATAACATAAACTGGAAAATATTTGTGGTGATGCAAATTAGTTTGTAATGATGAATGGAGTAACAGACTTTTTACAGTAGATAAACAAAAAATGACAGAGATGTGTATTACATCACACTTCACCATAAACCCCAGAACAAGTCAAAGCAGAATAGAATACATGATAGTGACAAGTTTTTACACAACTCAGGACTTGAATTCAATTCAACTCGCGGAACCACTCGTGATCCAGAGCGTCTTGGGCTGAGATTCTGTTTTGCGGATCGTAAGCCAAAAGCTGGCACAGCAGGTCAAACCCAATTTCCGTAAGCACGGGGCCACCTGTCGATGACGTGGCGGCATCAAACTCGTCGTGGAGCTGATCGCGAGGCTGATCGAGAACCGTACTAATTATGATTCCAAGCTGCTGAATCTCAGACTCTCCTCTAAAAAGCGCCTTTCTCAAGAAAAACTCTGCCATGATACAACCCACGGACCACATGTCGACAGCGGCTAAATACGTACACAATCCGAGGAGCAACTCGGGTGCTCTGTACCAAAGAGTGCCGACAAGAGGAGAACACAGCGGATCGGACGCAGTCGGAAAATGGCGGGACATACCGAAATCGCAGATCTTCAAGTCCCCTTTACTGTTAACGAGCACGTTGGAGGGCTTCAAGTCCCTGTGCATCACCCGGCTCCGATGAAGGAATCGGACGCCCTCCAAAAGCTCCCTCATCAGGCGCTTGACGTCAGCCAGAGCCAAAGGCGTTTGCATGTCCCGGTGGATATACTCGTGGAGGTCATGTTCGACGTACTCCATCACGACGTAAATGTCACGATTATCATCATCCGCCACCACTTGCTTGTATTCGACGATAGAAGGGTGTTTAAGGGATCTCAGCATGTTGATCTCGATCAGCGTTGATTTTGAGAACCCATCAGCCTCCTTCTTCACAGCTACGATTTCTCGGGTCATCCTATCACGGGGCTCTGTACACTGTGCCGTACGCTCCGAAATTGATTTGATCCAGACACTCGTAGTCATAGATGCTACCCGAAACCAACTCTCTGATTGATTGTGATCTATCTTTGTTATAATCGCAACTATCCAACGGCGGCGGTTGCTTCTTGATCGTAATGCCTTTCACCGCTTTTGATTTGAAAGCCCTTTTCTTGCCCGCCAATAAATATCCCGTCGTCTTCTTGCCCGGATGAACAAGGGCCATGTCAAAATAAAATAAAATTTGATACCAAAAATATTATAGAAACACAACTAGTTAGTTAATGGTTGTGTTTGTGTAGTTCGATGGTGGTGATGCCTAGGGTTAGAGCGTCTGTGTGTATTTAAAGCGTCTACTCCAAAAGCGCGTACCTGGGTATCTTATTCCTAAATTCTTTCCTATTTTAGTTAGAAACAAAAAAGATAATTAGAAAAGTAAATAAATATATTTTCTATAAATTGAAAAATAAGTAAATCAAATAGTTTATATGTAAATATCATATATATTTGAAATTTGTACACATTCTTAGTGTTTTAGAAATACATAAAGCATCCAAATATATTAATTCTTATATCAAACTATTCCATATCACAAAAAGTAAAATGTAAATAAAATAATAATAGCAAAAAAAAAAAAAAAAAGAAAAAGAAAATGTAGTTGTTACATTGATAATTTTGTCCCAAATAGGTTAGAGAAAGTTAACTGAATGAATAAGGTGAATATATGTAGGAATGAGAACAAAATATTCTGAGCAACAAAAAAGATAATTTGATGGGTCAAATGTTTAGATCAATCATCTAATCACTGGGCCTATTGCCGACCCAAGTAAGAAAATTGAAATAATTAAGTATTTATGCATTTATATAATTTTCTTATAAATTGATAAGCAAGTAAAACAATGCATTTATAATTATCATTTTTGAAAATCATAAACACAACTTAAACTTCATAGACTTAGAAATAATATTAATTATTAATTTATATATTAAATAATAAAACATAATAAACCGATAAGCAAAATGTCCAAGTTAACTATATGATTATTGGGTTAGTTGATGATCAATACAAGTTTGATTCTTGAGATACCCATTCTATCTTCCATTACCATTTATCCATTGAAAATAGAAAAACAAAATCTTTTTACCCCCAAACAATGACGATTTTAACAACCATAATACTATTTTTTTAAGGACAAATTACCATATGAATTATTTGATTTTTACAACTAATCCTCTATGCCAGAATTAAAGTAGTTTTCTTAAACAACACTTTGCACTAACCAAAAAAAAYAAAAAAGGAATTTTACCGAGAGACAAAAATCACGATAATAAATAAAAAGCCCCCGGTAATCAATTTACCGAGGGCAAAACTAAGAGCAAGTTCTCCTTGAAAAAAAACTTTCTCGATAAAATTTTTTGAGGGTAAATATGACCTCAATAATTTTGTTGAGGGAATCACCGAATGTTCATTTTTTCAGTAAATTACGGATTATTAAATCTAATTGCCCTTGGAAAAACTGAGGGTAAATTAACCCTTGATTTTTTTGAGGGAAATATACCAAGGGATGCACCCTTGGTTTTTCGGAGGGAAATATACCATACAGACAGTCCTAGTCATATATGCTACACGAAACCAATTCTCGGATTGATTGTGATCTATCTTTGTTATAATCACAACAATCCAACGACGGCGGTTGCTTCTTGATCGTAATTCCTTTCCCCGCTTTTGATTTGAAAGCCCTTTTCTTGCCCGCAATAAAAACGAATATCGACTCGTCTTCTTGCCCAGATGAACAAGGGCCACTGTTGCCATGTCAAAATAAAATAAAATAAAATATCGCAGTACGATACGAAAAATATTATAGAAATAAAACTAGTTAATGGTTGTGTTTGTGTAGTTCGATGGTGGTGATGCCTAGGATTAGGGCGTCTGTGTGTATTAATTTCAGTAATTAAACTCTCATTGCTGGCCCCAAGAAACTAAATAAATATATTTCCTATAAATTGAATAAGTAAATCAAATAGTGTATATGTAAATATCATATATATTTGAAATTTGTAGATTCTCAGTGTTTTAGAAATACATAAAGAATCCAAATATATTATTCTTATATCAAACTATTCCATATCACAAAAAGTAAAATGTAAAGAAAATAATAACAACAACAAAAACAAAAAAAGAAGAAGTTAATGTTGTTATTACATTGATGATTTTGTCCCAAATAGGTTCGAGAAAGTTTACTGAATGAATAAGCTAAATATATATGAAGGAATGAGAACAAACATTGCGAGCAATAAAAAGATAATTTGATGGGTCAAATGTCTAGATCAAATCGTCTAATCACTTGGGTTTCCTTTTTTTTTTAAATATTATTTTTTATCCCTATTTTTTTAATTAAAATACCCCAAAGAATTAAATTTTTTTTTATTAATAAACAGATAAACAAATGAACTAATTATATAAAATTTCGAAAATTTACGATTACTAAATTTGTTCAACAAAATATTATCAAAAGCTTATAAAAATATTCGATATAAAGAAGTCCAATGACGGGGGAGGCTGCGGCGGGTACTACTATAATCGAGCTAACAGCTCGGCTATTTGCGCATTCACCTACGCCTGAAATTGTTGTTGCTTGCTCCTGCAGCTGCTGCTCACGTAGTAGTTCAGTCTCATTGTATCTTGCTGAGCTCGTCTCGTGGCCTCTAACTTCTCCCTCTGCGTCTGGAGCTGCGCGTCGAGCTCCCTCAAGTGAGCCGTATCTTGCTGGAAGGAGCAAGAACCGCTACCTCGAAAACTCTTCGTGGCTGCCACCAACTTCCCGAACCATCCGATGCCGTAATATCGGCCCTTACTCGACCCGACGACGTTGAGATAAATAAGGTTAGGGTCAACCTCGTTATTCGAGTATTGTGAAGAAACACGCGCCTCATCTAGACGTCGCTCGTACTCCTCCTGAAATACAACTCATTAGTAAATTTTATATTAAAAACCAAACAACAAGTTAAATAAAAAAGAGACACACGTTAGTATTACTGGATATCGTATCGACCCACGTGCCATCGTCCTTCTTGTGCGTACGTACAAAAACCTTAGACGTGGTGGCCGGCTCACCCGTCTCCTACTCATGTATCCAAATAAAATTATCAGATAATTAATATTAAAAATTAACAAATAAATAATATATTATAATCTGAAATTACTTACGAATCATAAGAATAATCGATTGTAGATTTAGAACCCCTCTATGCTTTGACATCCCTGTACCAGGACCAGCAGGCTCGCTCATCCTATTGATGCTACACTGTTCGCACCTCTTTTTGTTCTCGGGCTTATCTCACTCAACATTCCAAGCCCTAGATGAAATGTATGATATATAAAATTTAAATCATCTGTAATAATAATAAAAAAATCTTAATTTAATAAGAAGGCATAACAAAATCATTTACCTCAAGACCCCCTCGTCAATGACCCTCGGTGGTTGACCAATCTGATCACAAAACTGCTTATACTCGTTAAGTCGCTTCCCATACTTGTCCGCTATCGTTCATAAAAATGTCATCCATATATTAGGTGGAGTATACAAGTCCCGACGAATATACTCGTGGAGGTCATATTCGACGTACTCCATCACGACGTAAATGTCACAATTATCATCATCCTCCACCACTTGCTTGTATTCGACGATAGAAGGGTGTTTAAGGGATCTCAGCATGTTGATCTCGATCAGCGTTGATTTTGAGAACCCATCAGCCTCCTTCTTCACAGCTACGATTTCTCGGGTTATCCTATCACGGGCGGCTGTGTACACGGTGTCGTACACTCCGAAATTGATTTGATCCAGACAGTCGTAGTCATAGATGCTACTTGAAACCAACTCTCTGATTGATTGTGATCTATCTTTGTTATAATCGCAACAATCCAACGGTGGCGGCTGCTTCTTGATCGTAATGCCTTTCACCGCTTGATTTGAAAGCCCTTTCCAATAAATACGAATATCGACCCGTCGTCTTCTTGCCCGGATGAACAAGAGCCACTGTTGCCATGTTAAAATAAAATAAAATAAAATTTCGCAGAATATTTTAGAAACACAAGTCAATAAAATAAATAAAGTTTCGTAGAATATTATAGAAACACAACTAGTTATAAAATAAAATCTCGCAGAATATTATAGAAACACAAATAGTAATGGTTGTGTTTGTGTAAGTTTGATGGTAGGATCAGGTCGTTTGTGTGTATTTAAAGCGTGACCAATATATTTAACCCATCAACTTAACCTACTTGCCCACCAATAAATACGATAGGCTACTTTGGCCATGTTTATTAAACAATATATTTAGCCAATCAACTTAACCTACTTCCCGCCAATAAATACGAATATCGACCCGTAGGACGCTGTGGCCATGTTTATTAATAGTAGTGGCAAATCGTGCTACCGTGCTGTGTTTTTTTATTTTCTATTTTCTTTGATCATAAATGTTACAATAAGTGTAAATCTAACTTAATTTACAATTTCGTGCTTTTCGTGTGTTTCGTGTCATTTCGATTGGTAATTTCGTGCTTTTCGTGTGTTTCGTGTCATTTCGATTGGTGTTGTGGCTTATCGTGTTTTTTTTTATCGTGTAGGGTGAGGGTATGAGAGAGAACTAATGATATACGTAGGAAAAGAAAAAATGTAACCTAATATCCTAAATTAGATTACTTCTTTTATTTCTTAATTAGGTAATACTTTTTTTTAATTTACTTATAATTTACTTATTTGTACCATGATATTTTTTAAATAATTGAGGCACCTAGAATAGATTCCCTAGTTAAGTTTTTATTTTTATTTCTTTTTTATAGAATGACAATTTTTAAATATAGTTGAACCACATAAGATAAACACCCTAATTACATTTATTTTTATTTTTATTTTTTGTAATCTAGTTAATAATATTAATATACCAGTAAATAATTATTTATTTTCTTAAAACATGAAATATTTAGATGAACCTGTTCTTTTAATACATATAAAAAATATTTTGTTGGCAAATATTTTGTTACGACTTTGTCCAAACTAATTTTGATTTTAATTAAACAAAAAATTTCTTTCTACGGATTGTTCATAAAACAAGTTTAATCTAAAATTATGGTATACATAGTATTATTTGAATATATTTATTTTGCCGGATTTATCGATTTGCTGTAAAAACAATTTTGTAGTAGCTGCATAACAGTCTTTAAGTGTGTGTGTGTGTGTGTGTATATATATATATAGAGGGTTGGATTCAAATGAGAACCCGTCATTATATGTGAACCTAGGAACTCATCTTGACCATTAGATTTAATAATCTTGATGGTTGAAATCATGACATGTCAGCATGGTAATAATGTAAAAAAAATGTATTAATTAATTAAAAATGGTATTTTGGACATATATCAACGTTTACAAAGAGCACTACATTGTTCTTTGGAAAGCACAATAGATTAAGAAAAAAAAAACACTACAATTCTATACAAAAAATATCGCAAATTTCGTCTATAAACTGCAAATTCAAAATTTTGAAATGAATATATCAAATTAATCACATTCTCAAAATCTACAATTTAAGATACATATTGCATGTTTTAAAAAAACTGGACTGATTTTAGCACTACAGTACTCTGTAAAAAGCACAATGAACCTGGACATATATTTGCACTGTGCAATATTAGATCTAAGGCCAGGATTAGTACCTAAGTTCACATATAATGACGGAATTCTCATTTGAACCCAATCCTATATATATATATATATATATATATATATATATATATATATATATATATATATATATATTTAATCTATGTTATAGAGTGTATTATTTCTGAATATTTCAAATTATTTGCGGTCAACACATGTAATTTTTTTTGGGGCATAAACAATCAAGTATTATTAATGTTGCTGAAAATCCAATCATAACAATCAGATCTGATAAAAATGATTTATCAGATGACTCTACTTAGACATACAAAAGTAAAACTAAGGTAAATAGAAAACTATAGATACAAAAAGATGTTGTTTGCCAAATCTCGTATGAATAAAATTTATTTCAGATGGCTCACTAATTTCCATGAAAATTCGTCGATTGCATCCGAATAATAACATGATTGGATTTTCCGAATGGACATCAAACCAAATGAAACACCACTTATTAAGTACATGAAACTTCTGTTACGTCTCCTTAAGAGGAGAAGGTCAAAAAGTAAAAATAATTATAATAATATGAAAAAAAAAAAAAAAGATTGTTTCCCCAATTGACGCATCACAAGCTAAAAATAACGAACGAAATAAAACGTCGATTTTTAATGAAGATAACATTATTTATAATTATGATTTAAAGACTCCAGAAAACACGAAAGAAAAGACTAGAATAGTAACCTAATCGACATATTAAATATTGGCAGGAATAAATTATGAATAAAGCAAATAATAATAGTCTATTTGGACTTTAACGGACGTATGAGCTCAAACTTACCAAAGAACGTTATCGCGATGATTCTTCGGGGTCAACACAATTCGCCCTCGAATCGAGGGACTTCTCATCGCCAGACAAAGAAGTGTCGCCATGGAATGACACTTAGTGTATGTTTGGTAAGCATAATAAGCTAGTTTATATTTTATTTAGAGGACTTATAAGCTCTCTGAATTTAAATAAGCCCTGTTTGACTACATGAGCTTATTTGAAAAGTCTGAACTTATCTCAGATGCTACTACTACGGGTATGTTTGGCGGATAAAGTTGATAAGCTAGCTGATAGTTGAAAAGCTAGTTGAGAACTGGTAGCTGAAAAGCTAGCTGATTTAAATAATAGCGTTTGGCAAATTTAACTGATAAGCTGGCTCAAAAATGCAAAATTACACAAAAGTACATGTTTAAAATAATAGTGTTAATACTATTTTTATTTATTTTCATATAATATTAGGATTGTAAATTTAAATATTATTATTTTTATTACCAATTTTGTTATATATATATATATATATATATATATATATAATTTTTAATAATTGCACAATATTTTTTTTAATGGATTGGGGAGAGGATTTTTTTTATCTTCTTTATACACCAATTTATAATAACGCTAATTATTATTATTATTATTATTATTATTATTGCACAATACTAAAGTAACTCTAGATATTTATCTAATTAATAATAATAATTATTATTATAATTTTCAATAATTGTAAAATACTTTATTTAACGAATTGAGGGAGATAATTTTTTTAATTTCCTTTACACACCAATTTATAATCAAGCTAATAATAATAATAATAATAATAATAATAATAATAATAATAATAATATTATTATTATTATTATTATTATTATTATTATTATTATTATTATTACACAATTTAAAATAACTCTAGATATTTATCTAATTAATAATAATAATAATAATAATAATAATAATAATAATAATAATAATAATAATTTCACAATACTAAAATAATTTTTAGATATTTATCTAACAATTAATAAAGTGGTGAAATTAAAAAAATAATAATACCTAACAAATAAAAGTGTAGTTTTCTAAAAAAATAAAAGGGTTAAAATAGGAATAAAATCAAAAAGCTCCATGAGCTTATTTGTAAAGCTTGTAAGTGTATGTTTGGTAAGCATAATAAGCTAGTTTATGTCTTATTTTGAGGACTTATAAGCTCTCTGTATTTAAATAAGTCTTGTTTGGTTGCATGAGTTTATTTGAAAAGTGTGAGTTTATCTCAGATGCTACTATTACAAGCTTTTCAAATAAGCTCATGGAGCTTTTTGATTTTATTCCTATTTTAACCCTTTTATTTTTTTAGAAGATTACACTATTATTTTATTAGGTATTATTATTTTTTAATTTCACCACTTTATTAATTGTTAGATAAATATCTAAGAATTATTTTAGTATTGTGAAATTATTATTATTATTATTATTAATTAGATAAATATCTAGAGTTATTTTAGTATTGTGCAATAATAATAATAATAATAATAATAATAATAATAATAATTTATTATTATTATTATTATTATTATTATTATTATTATTATTAGCTTGATTATGAACGGTGTATAAAGTAAATTGAAAATCATCTCCCCTATCTGTTAAATAAAGTATTGCGCAATTATTGAAAATTATAATAATAGTAATAATAATAATAATAATTAATTAAATAAATATCTAGAGTTATTTTAGTATTGTGCAATAATAATAATAAAAATTATAATTATAAATATTATTAGCTTGATTATAAATTGGTGTATAAAGGAAATTAAAAAAATCCTCTCCCCAATCCGTTAAAAATAGTATTGTGCAATTATTGAAAATTTTATATATATATATATATATATATATATATATATATATATAACGGAATTGGTAATAGAAACAATAATAATTAAATTTAATATTCTAATATTATATGAAAATAAATAAAAAATAGTATTAACACTATTATTTTAAACATGGACTTTTGTGTAATTTTGTATTTTTGAGCCAGCTTATCAGCTAAATTTGCCAAACGCTTTTATTTAGTTCAGTTAGCTTTTCAGTTATCAGTCATCAGCTATCAGCTATCAGCTCTCAAATAACTTATCAGTCATCAGCTAACTTTTCAACTATCAGCTAGCTTATCAGCTTTGTCCGCCAAACATACTCTAATAGTAGCATCTGAGATAAGTTCGGATTTTTATAATAAGCACATGCAACCAAACAAGACTTATTTAAATACACTACAAGCGTTTCAAATAAGCTCAGAGAGCTTTTTGATTTTATTCCTATTTTAACCCTTTTATTTATTTAGAAAACTACACTATTAGTTGAGTCATGGTTGAGCCACATTGAGCCAAATTGAGCCAAAATGTGCCAAAAGGCTAGCCAAGTGGCTGGGAAGGTCAACACGGGTCAATTTTGGTCAAACCCGGGAATTTCAGGCCTTTTTGGCTAGTTTAGTCCATTTAAACCCAATTAAATGTAATATAAATAGGAGACTTCTTTCATTTTGTAAAACACCTCTCATTTTCTCCCGACCCAAGCATGGGTTTGGAGATTAAAAAGATCCTCTCTCTAGTTTTTAAGATCTAATTTCTCTCTCTTAGGTTTTAGACTCAATTTCAAGCTTTGATATAATTTGTTTTCTAGATTTAGATTTACTTTCATGCTTGGCCTTGGTTTGTAAGCCTAAGAAGAATCCAAATACTCCTTTGGATTGTTACGTACTTTTGATTGCAATTACATTCAAACTTTGCTTCCTTTCTTAATTCAAGTAAGTTTCTTTTCAATTTCATGCTTTATGCTTTATTTTCATGTTTTATGCTTTAATTCCATGCTTGTTCTTCATTTCCATGATTTGTTCTTCATTTTATGTTTTTTGTCTTAGCACCTTGATTTCTTGTTAGATCTTAAGAATTGGATATTCAATCTAGATGAGTGACACATCTAGATCATAGATCGAGTCTTAGATCGTCTTGATTTCAAGTTTTTCCTATGTTTTATTTGCAATTTTACTTTCATGCATAGTTTTAGGTTAAATCTTAGATCTACTCTTTGTTGCTTGTTATTTTCCTTAAAGTTTTGAACTTTCTTGCCAACTTTCCTTTCTCTTTACACCCATGCTTTCAATTCATGTTAATTTGCATTATTTGAGTTTTTATGCATAGTTGTACCTTGTGCATGCATGCTTGTACTTGGTGAAACAATGCTTATTTTTGCTTATTTCTTTGAATTGCTTGCATTTTCAATTAAGGCATACGACCGAGGCATCCTACCAACATGCAATCTCAATTCCTAGTTTAGATTAGATAGTGTACTTGCTTTATTTTCATTTTCCTTTTATTTTCTAAGTTTGAAATACATTGGTTCCTTCAATTGAATATAATTCCAATAATACCAAGCCAAAAACCCGTCGATTTATTTCAACACCACGAAAACTCTTCTGACATTGATCTAGAACTATAATGTCAATAGGACATAAATATTAAAATTTCTTCAGGAAATAAGTATCTTACGTCATAACATGCGATACTTCAAGATCACAATGATTTAATTTAGATTTTAAAAAAGATTCATATTCTTCAGGAATATTGAATTATGATATAATTTAAGTACATGTATGAATGGTTCTTTTAAAAACATATATATTCTTCAGGAATATTGAATTATCACATGAAATAAGAATATGTACGGATGTTCTTTCGAAATATTATACTTAGTTGTTCTACTTCAGAAGAAACAACTTGAATTGATATAACTGAAACACATGACATTGAAAATAAAATAGTAAAATAATAATTAAATAAAAAAAATTCTTCTTCAAGAGCAATTATAGATCTCATAGTATTTTTCAAGAATACATAATATTCAAATACAAATATTGAGATATGGTTGTATTTCTTCAAGAACTACAACAATATATCGACGATGGAGAAATTGATTTTTCATAGTGTTTCTTCGGGAAACAACTTTAAAATGATAGTGATAGAGATATATAGAATCAATCTCCACCGTACAAAATCAGACTATATATATGTTGAATAATATATACAAATATCAACTTGATCCAACGGTTAGATTGTGTGAGATCTATTTTTGAGAAAATCTGCACCCATAATTCCATGAATAAAGATTATTTTGTTCAGAACCCATTATTAGACTATATAAAGATCAAACAAGATCTTCACCGTTCAGATATTAATTCGATAAGTCTTGAATACACTTTAAAAACTTTAAAGTGATCCAACGGTTAAAATTTCGAGAAACGGTTTTGAAAATTTTCTATTGTTTTGGTTTATGGAGGTTTGGTTTTGAAGGCTTTTTTTTTTTTTTTGATTAATCTCATTTAGTTAGAGATTCGTGCTAATAACGTGTTGTGAAACTAGAGAGAAGGGAGAAGAGGGTGAGAGAGAGAAGAGAGTGATGGAAGAGTGTATTTTATTATGAGGACTAGAGTCACTTTTATAGGTACAAGATTAGGGTTTAGGGGTATGAAGGTCATTCACATAATATATAATTATTACAATTCGTTAATTACAACAAAATGTGTAATATTGTGTATTATCAAAATCGATCGTACCTAAGAAATCAAAACTATTATAGGAATATAAAATAATTTATTTTTCTTATATAACCAAAATATATCAAACAATTTCTAATATATATGAAATCCACTTACACTTATTTAAAAAAAAATAACAACAAACAAACTAGAAAAAAAAAAAAATTCACCATTATCTTCAACCACTTGAAAGAGAAGGAAAAAAGTTGTAAAAAGATGGAGGAAGGGAATTCACCATCATCTTCAATCACCAAGTCTGCCTCCACCCTCCATGGCCCCAGTCCTTGCACACCAACCAACAACCAATACACATCTTCTTTGATTAAATAAATAAAATCCCGGCATCGCTGCCACTGTCTAGCCACCTCCTCCTTCTCCTCCATTAGTATTATAACTTCATTAAGAATTATATTATATTTTCATATATTTTTTAGATTCTTTTATTTTTTTATTATCAAAGATTGTGGCATGCAATGACTTCTTATTGTTACCTGCATGGAACATGACTGATTTCGGCAAAAAAAAAAAAAGGAATAGTTGATGATCCTCAAATTGGCTCAAATTAAAAGTTCAAAGATTGAATTTGATTAATTGCATTTGAGTAAGACTAATTTTGAACACATTCTATAATTATGGGAATAATTTGAAATGATAAAATGGCATTAGGTGTCGGAACTCCCCAATTTGTTTAGCCATGCACATGCCACGTGAGCGATTCCAGCCAAAATTGAAATTTACGACAAAATTTGTACTCATATTGACCCAAATAAAATATGAATGGACTAAAGTTAATTAACTGTATTTGAATGAAAGTAATTTTGGACCCTCCTATATTTATGAAACTAATAATAAAAACATGGAGAATCCCGTCAATTTCTTTTATCTTTCTAACTATGAGAAGCCTGGAATAATTTTACCTTGAGAAATGAGAATCCCAAAAACAACACCGCAACTATAGGATCTCGGATTCCCATGGAAAGCCCCATCCGTGTGTGACTTGTGACATCCGATATTATGACGTTGCCTATCAATCCTAACAACTTGGTCGATATGTAGATTGTTAGAAATAGAGAGCATATATGCATTCAAAACTCGCACACCTAATATAGAAGTGGAGAAAAACATTTTTTTTCTTGATTTCATACAAATGACTCTGGTGGAATTTATACATACGAAAACACACCCTTAAAATTCCTTAAAATTCACATAATATGACTCTGGTGGAATTTATACATACGAAAACACACCCTTAAAATTCACATAATTTATTAAGACAAACTAATAGACTCAATCATATTCATTTACTATAATCCTACAATATAGACCAACCAAATACATAAATAAATAGCTCTAGAACTTAGACTCTTCAAATCCAAATAAATGATTTTAGTTTACTATTTCAACACCACTTCTTAAATAAATCCAAATAAATTTTTGGTTGTGAAAATTTAGCTCGAAAATGTTTATTCCAATTGATGGAATTAGAAGAGTTTGAAGAAGTGTTACGAGAATTTAAAATCTTACAAGGAGAGAACGAAGAGATACCACCAGCCTCTCTTCCAAAAGCTCCACTACATAAGATGATGATGATTTTGACGTTGATCCAGAGGATCTTGAAGAACCTGTCGGTGATGACCTAGTGGAGGCGGGAGATGAATCAAGGAGCATTGACTTAGGTAATAACTCTAATGATGAATATGTAAAGCTTTTACACCTCATTTTTATACTGCTGAGGCTAGAGACCGGTTCAATGCAAGGCACAATCGAGTGTTGATTGAGGAGAGGAGAGTGGATTCTGGACTTTTTGAGAAGAGAAACTTGAACAATTTTTTTTAGCAAAAAGGCCTGACTTCTACTGTGACAACTGCCATGCCGTACCTAAGGGAGGCTGTTCTTGAATTTTATACCAATATGCTTCCCTCGATATCGAACCAACTTTCTGAGAAATACGACAAAGTTTTTGTTAGAGAAAAAGTTTATTCATTCACACCTTCTGTCATCAACAATTTCTTTGGGACTAAGGACTATGAAGAAGGAGTCACCATGAACGAATTTGATGAGGTGGCCAAATTCATCACTAGTAGGAGAGTACAGAAGTGTCCAAAATGTTTCCTTAGCTCCTATCTGACCTCCCTGTACTCTATCCTTCATAAGGTGGCGGTATGCAACTGGGTGCCAACTACGAACACAACTACAGTGACCCGAACTCAGGGACACACACTGTTTCAGATAGGTTCGGGGATGCGGTTCAATTTTGGTTAGACAGTGTTCGATTGTGTGACCAAGTTTGCTGATACCGCGGCTACCAAAGTTGGCCTATATTTTCCCTCTCTCATCTACTCGATTCTGGATGATCAGAGGTTGCAGAGATATGGTGAGGAACATTTTAGTGGAGAGACTTGTTTCTTCGGGCTTATCAATAAGCATTTCGAAGGGCCATATCGCATTACTGATCTGCCCTTAGAGTTTTCTGATGATGAGAACCAGGGTGTTGCCTCAGCTCGGGATGTTGGTCCAAGTGTTACTGACACAACGACTAACACGCTTACCTCTATCCTCATTGTTATTTCTAATTTACAGGTGCATCTGAGCTTAATTGATCAGCAGATTGCAGGAGCCCAGACCCATTTTGATGGACTGATGACGTTGCGTGCTTTCTACACAAAGACGCTCCTTTTGCATTCTGGTCAAAAAGGGGGAGAAGACGAAAGCAAGAAGCTGGCTGCAACAGACAAAGGAAAAGGCAATAAGAAGGGCGTTGTTGACGTTGATGATGATGAGGCCCTCATAACCACTCCTCGACGGTCGATGAGGAATCGTACCTGAACAAGCGAGAGCTGGACATGGACTTTGTTTTATCTTTTATGTTTGTCTGACTTATTCTGATGATACTTTTAAATTTATGTTTGGTTGAATTTGTTTTCGATTACTTGCTTGATTAATCGTTTGCGTATGTTATTCGATTTTTGTTACTATCATTCTCACTAACATCTTGGCAGCCCTCTACTACTTAGGGGGAGCTTATATCTATGCAACTCAGGAGGAGTTGCTTAAAGAGATTTTTGTCCAGAAAGGCAAAAGAAGGAGATTGATAGGAATTCAGTTCCGCTAATTTAGTCCTATCGATTGGTCTTGTTTTATTTAGTGTTATTTGCCCTTCTGGACACTTCAGTTAGTTGAAATGTTTAGTTGTTTAATCTAGCAAATAAAATAGAGTCATATATCTTGGTAAGTCTTCTATTAGTCTTTATCTATTTGATATCTCAAGATAATTATCTAAATCTTATTTTGTGAAACTAAGAGTCTTTCATGGAAGTTGGAGGTATTTATACCACTTGGCTTTTGATGAAATACACAAGTGTAGAGAACGAGAAAAACAGAAAGCTGATTCTAGCATACACAAGTCGCTCTTTGTTTGAGAGTTCTTCAAGATTGTGTTTGATCAAACTTGAGGTTTTACGAGCGATCCAAGAACTGTTTAGAACGACTAGCTCATTCAGGAGTTTTTAATTTATTACTAGACATAATTATATTGCAATTTGTACAAACAATTTCATTATTTCTAGTAATATTATTTATGGCTTGAGTTCGTGTTATATGAGTTTATTTAACTCATAAACAAAAACCATTTCTACGTGTTCTTCGTAATTTCTCCCAAATATACAAAAGTGCTAGTAAAAATATTTCAAAATCGTAACTAATATCTATGTTCCATTTATATTTACGTAAATTTCTAAAACTTTCCAACCTTTCAAAAACTAAAATAAAAAAAAATAAAAAAATAACATATATACCGTGAAATAACACCAAGTTTAAGAATCTTTTTTCTACTTGTTCGAGGAGCATTTAACAGGCTAGCGGCAGGGGACCTAGTTTTAAGAGCTTTATTAGTAATGGTACATGGGACCTCGTTACTAGTGCACCACTGTTAAAATACTTTTGTTACAATTAAAGCAAAGATCAAAAGCCGCACTTCACTTACTTAGACCGCCTTGAATTTATAAAGCTATCTTCATTATGCTTATCAAAATGCTCATTATTATATTAACTCAGTTAATCACATCCACGGCTGCCACTTATCAACAAAATGCAAGTACAATGATTTTGAATCGCACCACGAATTCCGGAATCGGTAATAGGATAATACCCGCCTTTTCAATTTTTATTGTTATACGCTCTTACTTGGTCCACGACTTTAGCTAGAAATCAAAAACAAAAGTTTTAGATATTTGAACATTTATTTAGTCTTAAATTAAATGTTACTGCTTCCGTCTTATTGTATCTATCACGATTTTTTAAAAAATTATATTTCATTTTATTTATCACATTTATATTTTTAAAAGAAAATTATTATTATTTCTATTTTACCAATAAAAATTATATATTATTTACTAATTTTATTTTTACTTTTTTTATTTTTAATATTTATAATTATAACACCAATCATTTTTTTTAATTTTTTTAAAATGGTTAATTGCCAAAAATATAACACGAGGAAAGGAGTATCAAATAGTCATGCAAACAAAACCAATCTTTAATTCAAAACTATGAATTAAATATAAAGTTTTTTTTTCCCGCGAGTTTCACAGCCTCTACACTGGGTTTCGAATGGTATACACCTTGAGTTTGAGTTTTCACTGTCCAATCATGCAAGCTTAGAACCGTCAAAACTAATCCGGCTAGGCTATCTAATCATCATTTTTAATTATTTTTCTAGTCATATTATTTGGTACACTTGAATGTACATTGTATCATATCATCAATTGGAAAGAACATATTAAATATGATAAATATTAATATTCGTTAAAATAAATTTTTATATTTATTGTAATAATTTTATTTTACTATGACAGATAGGCATTTATAAAAATGTTACGAACATAAAAATATTCATATTCGCTACGATAATAATGTTCATATATATTCAGATAAATGTTAATCTCAATATACGTTTTTATAAATGTACATACATTCGAATGTGATAATTACCAGTCTTAATATGATAAGTGTACAATATTTCATACTAGAACACACAATGATATTATGATCAATCGTATGAATGAGTATTAAATGCTCATATTTGGGTGTACAGTACAACGTACACATGACTGATTTGATTTTTCTAAGAATCAGACCCAAACAGAATGAAAATTGACGGATAGGCTTGTTCCGCTCAATATTTCTCTTCGGGCGTTTTTACATGTAGTATCACATAGATTATGAGTTGGGTACAAATTTAAAAAGCTTGGCACACGCTCGTTTAGACATAAAAAGATGCACCATTGATAGGCACACTCTCTCGTGCGCATGATAATTGATTAATTGAACTCAAATAGCTTTATGTTTGACAAGTCAGTGCAGAGAACTGGATACATAGCAGTCATAACTTGAGAGAGAATCCCACCAGCCCAAGAACACTATAGTCCAATTGCATACCACTTTGATGAGAATTTGGGGTCAGAGTTGATCAGACAATTATTACTGCAAATACAATGCTTCACCATTTCACTTCAAACAAAGCAAAACACTAAATGGATGGAGGGCCCTGATTTTTCTTACATAAAACAGTGTTAATGGGGATAAAAAGATATCTTGTAATAATGAACTCGCCGTTCCAAAAAAACAGTCTTTATCTTTTTATGCACAAAATATTTAAAAAAAGAAAAAGAAATGAAAATTCAGAAGTTGGAGACAAAAGTTCCTTCAACTTTATTTGGAACCTTTCATGTCAATATAGTAGTACTTTCATAAGGAATCTTTCTTTTTGATTTTATTCATTTTAAGAAATTTTATACCTTAACAACAATGCTATATTAAATACTCCCATTTGTCCACTTCCTCTCCACCACCATCTGCTAAGCAAGCTTGTATCCATCTAGAGTCTTAAACTAGCATAGCAAGAAAGTAAGATTTTATCACATCTATATAGCCTTTTTATTTATTTTTTTGGTATCTTTTCTTTTTCAAGAACAACAAAAAAGGCAATATTGTAAAATCGGCCTAGGCTTAAAATATGTCAACAGGTTTGGAACCCTATTATCGTATCGAGCGCGAACGACCTCTTTTCCTTCTGCCTAGGTCGGCAAAAATCAGCCAAAATTATATTTAATTAAACAAAATTTAAAAAAAAAAAAAAAGTATTATTCCTAGACTTCCTAGACTGCTTGTTAGCGCATTGCGATTTATGCAACCTTGCCAAAAAAAAAAGTGAAACTCAATTGAGCTTTGTTCTTGATGCAGTGTCAGTACAATCTGGTGATGGGTCAAAATGCAGGTCCAATAAGCTGGAAAACATTGAGGAAGAAAATGCAGCAGATCAATGGCTGCCCGTTATGTGCCCACAACCGGAAACACCGACCGAGTCCATGGAGTTCTTGGCTCGGTCATGGAGTGTCTCAGCCGTGGAGCTGTCCAAGGCGCTTTGCAACACAAACGACGTAGAAAAACAGGCCGACGAGCCGCCATTAGGTGATGATCAGGCTGACCAAGGAAGCCCTTTGCTCACTGTAAGTACTTCAACTTTTTAAATTACAAAACTACCCCGCAAATTTAAATTAATTACAAAAAACTCCAGTTATCTTCTAAGATTACAAATATCCCTACTAGGGTGCATTTTTTTGTAAATAAGAACAAACTTTAATGCAGTATTTGTAATATTGAAATACAGTTGGGTCATTTTTTCAAATAAAAAATATTATATTATAAATCTTCTTATTACATACATATTTGCAGCAGAATAAGCCTTCATTAGGCTCAGAAAGTCATCCAATGTCACCAAGAGGAAGTGATGATGCAAAGGTAAATTTTCCTATTTCTGAAACTATATATTATCTTATACACTTTCCATTATGCATGAAAAAGGACTACCTATCTAGATATCTAAAGGTAGAAAAAAGAAATGAAGTCCTTTTAGGTGCTTTTGCATAATTGATTTAAATTTATTTTGGAAGTACGGTTGAAAATTACTTAATTACTCATCAGTGTATTCATCAATGACCCTTAATTAATAATTTAGGGAGCTACTCAAGCTATACGACTTTTTAAAACTTAATAATTAGATGAATACAATTATACAACCTAGAATTAGTATAGAGTTCTAATTTAATGTATGGGATAATTACAAAAACCACCCCGACATTTAGGATATTTAACAAAAAATCAAAAGAAAATTCAAAATTGAGTTTCATTCCATCTTATATTTTACTCAATTCATAAATATAAATAAAAAAAATTTAAATTTCACTTACATTTTCATAAAAGTAATATAGATCTTCCTAAAATTTTATAGAGAATCAAGCTTGAAAACTTTATTTTTCCTTATGATTTTAATAGTTTGTTTTTTTTTGTAATTACCCAGACTTGCCTCCATTTACCTGTGCACAACTTATGGTTATGCAACTTGAGAACACCCCAAAATTCCTTAATATTCACAAACAGCTCAACTTTTTCACAGGAACTACTTCTACTGCACCAAGCCCTCAACCCGGAATTCATATCTAATCAACAATTACTCCGAACCGAGGTACAATTTCCAGCTCAACAACAAAACTATCCATAATAAAAAGTTCGGCCTAATTACAAAATACCCAAAAGTTCCTTATAATTACAACAAACTCCTTGAACGTTGATTTTGTCACACATTTCCCCCTGTCATTTATAAAAATCTTACAGTTACCCCCTTAAATATAAGACCTAATCAAATTTCAAGGGTTTTTTTTTCTAATTTTCAAAAATTATTGGGCTCTTTCGTAATTAGTCAAAAAATTACAAAGCCTAAAACCACATTACATACATCTTTTCTCAAGCAGTTCTACAGGAGCATCATGAAGAGAAAAACGATGGGCCGGTGGATAAAAGATCAGAAGGACAGGAAAAAACAGGAGATTAGAGCTCACAACGCTCAGCTGCATGCCGCCGTGTCGGTGGCCGGAGTTGCTGCCGCGGTGGCTGCCCTCGCCGCCTCGTCCGTGACCTCGCCAGAGAAACCCATTAGGAAACACAAGAAGTCGTCCCCCATAACATCGACCGCCATTGCATCCGCGGCGGCTCTGGTTGCATCCCACTGCATAGAAATTGCCGAGGATATGGGAGCCGATCGTGATCACATATTGTCGGTCGTCAATTCGGCGATCAACGCTAGGACTAATGGCGATGTCATGACACTCACTGCCGGGGCTGCTACAGGTACAGTCAGCTTTTAGGTGCATTTGTCCTGATTTTCCAATTTTCAACTATTTCGAAGACTTTAATCATGTTTGCTTATAATTTTTTTGGTTGGAAATTATCATTTTCAAAATTTTCATTTTTCCAATGGAAGCATTTTGAAAATATCAATCATATTATCTTTTAAAATATGTGAACCACAACTACCATGAAAATCTACTTAAAATATTACTATTCTAAAATTATTTATATCAAATAAGACTCACCATATAGAATCATATTAATATTATAATATATGTTTCAATTAAAATATTGAAAGTAGACTCTACACGACAACTTTCAAATTATTATATACCAAATATTATATTTGTAAAACACTCGTCCAAACATTATCTCAATTTTTACATGAAAACCAATAATTTCTCAATTATCACCTTTTCCAAATAGAAATTGGAAATTGGAATGGAAACAATTCCACACATCCTCTAGAAGTGGCAAAATGAATCCCCCCCCCCCCAAGCTTGTCCGGCCCGGCCCGTGATAGTTCGGACTAGACTTGTCCTTTAAAGGACCAAAACACACACAGGTTTATCCGGCCTGGCCCGATCGGCACTTTTCTTTTTTCGCTCGGCCCGAAAGGATTTCCGCAAAAAATCGTGAACATGAGCCGGGCCGCCGTCAATCTTATTTCCAAGAACACGGATATAGAAAGTTTATTTTTATACATTAGAACAAAAAGGTGTTATTTTCCCACTCCATGCACATTTTTCAAGCGGATAAACTAATGTTTTTAGAATCCCATAACAGGATTAAAATCCGTAATGACATACTAATTACGTTGTTATTTTAGGCGATACTAATTTTCGAACACGGTGCAGCTTTAAGGGGTGCTGCAACGCTGAGGGCCAGGCTACGCGATGAGCATGGAGCTGCAACCATTACCCTGATAGACGAAAATATCCGGAACAGCAAGGAACCAAATATCTCGCTAGCACTGAATTTTGTTTCCAAAGGCGGCGAGCTTCTTAAGCGCACAAGGAAAGGTAAAATATTACTGAGATTGAACCATATTAAGTCCCAAACAGAGGCACATATATTAACTGAAACACTGTGGTTGATGCAGGGGATCTTCACTGGAAGCGAATCTCTGTCAACATAAATTCAAACTGGCAGGTAAATAATTTAGAGTAATGTGGGTAAATTGGTAAGATATTTGTAATATTTCTAATTACAAATGTTACGTGGATATTTATTTGTAAATTTGTTCTCACTAAACAGGTGGTGGGTAAATTGAAAAGCAAGCACATGGGAGGGACATTCACTAAGAAGAAGAAATGTCTGTAAACAGCTGAACAAATACCTAATTAATTAACTAATGATTAAAACTAATTAAATTAATTGTTGGTGGGTGCAGGTGTAATTTCTGGCATATACAGTGACATCCCAGCTTGGCCCGGGCGCGAGACAGAGAGTAAAGAGCAGATGGCGTACTTTGCGATACAAACTGTGGACAGAGTAATCGAATTCGAATGCAGAAACAAAGGGGAGAAGCAAATCTGGGTTCAAGGGATCCAACATATGTTGCATTTGCATGTGATGATATAACATGGTTGTAAATTAAATTTCATAATAATAATAATAATAATCATGTGTGGGAACACAAAATTGCACAAAATCAAAATTCCAACAGACCAAATTATTACTACCTAAACTATATTTATGAGAATAAAGTTGCTAACCAAGACCAATTTCTCAATTAAGCATTTGTAATTATAGAAATGAGATGAAAAGCAAAACTAGGCACCGGATCCAAATCCAACTATTCGACCCGTCTTAGGTAACCCGGACCCATTAAAATAAATCTGTGATGAAATTAAAAACTGAGGATAGGGAGAAAAGTTGGTCCTAAGAGTCTAGCTGATCCGCAAGCAACGACCCCGCAAATTATAGGTGCACTCGAGTGTGCATAGCTCTGCATGTGCATCTATAAACAGGGGCGGATTCAGGATTTAACGATCGGGGAGGTCGCATATTAAAAGACAAAAATAATTTGATAAAATGATAAGAATCGTCGTGTTATATCAAGGGAAAAATATATTTTTAAACTTTTTGGTATTACGATAAATTAAAAAAGGATTTGAAAAAAATAAAAAGGAAAAAATAAAAGAGTTAGAGAGTGGTGAAAGAAAATAAGAAAGATATGTTTTTACTTCTAAGTTGGTACCATTAATTTGTGAAATATGGAGAAAAAAAAAGGTGAAGAAAAACGAGAGAAATGAGCAATATTTTTTTTAATTTTATATTGTTATTTTTTAAGTTAAATAACGAGAAGAGAAAAATAAAAAAGAAAGTGAAAGGGATGATAAAAAATACAGAAAAATAAGAGATAAAAAAGAAAGAAAAATTGGTTAGAGTGGGAGTTGAACCATGAACCATTTGAGAAAAAACAAAGCCACAAACCATTAGACCAATACATATTTATAAATTTTGAGAGATCAATATATATACAACTACAAATAACAAAAAATTATAAATGGTATTAAGGTTTTGGATTTTTTGGGGCCATAGCCCCCTCAAGGTCTAAGGTAAATCCACCCGTCTCTAAAGATGTACTCAATTTTTAAATGATCGTTCATTTATTTGCTATTGAAGGTGTTTGTCATTACTATTATTTAACAAAATGTTATTGGCGTTCATTGTTTTTTCACTTAATGTTCATTTGTTTTCTTATCGGATGTTAATTAGTTTTAAGAAAATAAATATGCGTTTATATAATAATACGTATATGTTGTTAGTGATGTGTATATATATGTCAGAACGTTAGTATTCACATAATAATAACCGTATCAAGTCAACCAAACCCAGAATGTAATTAATATTAATATGAGTTGAGTATTCATTACGTGTTTGACCCGATAATGTCAAATATGAATAGAAAACAATGTGCCTTAGTTATTTATAATTATGATATTAGAAATATTGAAAATTTTGAAAGTTCTCAACAACTCGCATGAATGTCTTGAACATTGATGTGAGTGAGTTTGTTGAAATATCCTTAATAACATACATGTATTGAAAAGAGAATTGTAAAATTTGAAGGTCTATGATTTTAAAAATAAGTATCAGTTTTACGATATTGTTATTCAATGTTTAACAACACTGGTTAACAATATCGACCAGAGTAAAATAAATATATGCAGCGGAATTGAAATACGAGAACACAATTGAACAAATTCAGTTCACAAGTAAAAGTACTTGTGAACTTGGGTGTACAAACCCGAAAACTATATTACTTTCTTGTTCACGTTCAATACAATAATATAAAGTAATATATGAAAACTAAATATCAATAAACTTGATACTAAATATACTTGTTGTCGGAATGGCAAGATCTTCTCCGTTGGTCACGCAACTTCGAAGAGCTTGTAATCATGATCAATGACTTCAAGTAGTTCTTCGTGTTCTTCTTTCTTGCTCGCCGTGCGTCTCGCGTTAATCTCCTCTCCAAAATCCCGTGCGTCCGAAGGTGCTCCAAGCTTTAGGAATCCTTATCTTAAATAGACAAACATAAAATCTTAAACTTGGTAAATACCTAAAACAAATCCTAAACACAATCTAGGAAACTAATAAAGTCTTAAACATATACTAGGAAACACAATATATTCCTAAATCTAGTTTCCTAACTTATTTTTGTGCCCAAGAAAGGCAAATAAAAAAATAAGAATTATTACCAAGAATTAATTTCTCAACAAAGCGTAAATATGAATTTTGTCTGTGAGTTAAATAAACTTACAGATCGCGACCTTAGGCCAAAACATATTACTAGAAAGATAAGAATCGTTTTTACTGACCAAGAAATGATGATCTAGTAATATCACAAAAACACTCGAAAAGAATCGCTCGTAAATATCTTCTAGTTTGATCAAACACAAACTAGAAGAATTCTCAGAATATGAGCGATCAAAGCTTAAGTATGCAGTCCGTTCTTTCTCGTCTTCTCACTTGTGTCTCTTCATCATAAACATCAAGTGATATATAGTCCATCTTCCTTGAGAGATTCCTATATTCAAAAAACAAGGTTTTGATAATTATCTCTAGATAAACAATAAGTAAGCATTATTAAAAGACTTACCAAAAAGAAGGACTCTATTAAATTGCAAGATTAATCTTACTAACACTAGAGTCCAAAAGGGAGAAAAACTCTAAAAACAGATTAACATATTTAATAAGATTTTATTTCTACGTAAATAAAATCCTATCAATCTCCCTCTTTTTGTCTTTTTGGACAAAAATTAGCTTAAGATAACTACTCTTGAGTTACTGAGCCAATAACTCCCCCTGAATCGTTGAGGGCTGCCAAAATGTTAGTGCAGATGACAGTAACACAATTACTAGCAAAAGATTAATCAATCAAAATACAAAAAGAAAATAATCCAACCAACCAAAGGAAGTTTAAATAGTATCAACAGAATACTTTAGACAGGAAAATTAAGAATAAATACCCAGCATTGTTCAGGAGCTGTGTGCCTTATTCCTCCTCGACCTCCGCGGAGAAGGAACCTCATCACCAGCATCCTCCACTTCATAAACTACCTTCCCTTTGCCCTTGTCCACCTCAACCTGCTTCCCGCTAACGTCCTCTTCCTCTCCGTCTTCGCCCACTTCTCCCCCTTTTTGACCAAAATGCAAAAGGAGCGCCTTTGAATAGAAAGTCCTCAATTGCACCAGCCCATTCAGATTAACCCGATCTCCAACAATTTTTTGATCAACCAGACGAATCTATACTTGCAGATCAGAAACAACAATGGGGAGAGAAGTAAGAGCGTGTTATTCCCTGTGTTAGGAACATTGGGACCAACATCTGGAACAACATCAGTGGTGGCATTCTGGTCCTCATCATCAGAGAACTCTAAGGGCAGATCGACGATGCGATATGTTCCTTCAAAGTGCTTGTGGCTAAGCTAAAAGAACCCGGGCTCAGTACTGAAGTGTTCGCCATCGTATTTTTGCAGTCCTTGGTTAGCTAAGATCGAATAAATGAGAGAAGGAAAAGGTAGTCCTACTTTTGTAGCCGTTGTATCAGCAAACTTTGCCACACAGTCAAATACAGTTTGTCCGAAGTTAAACCTCATTCTTGTTCTAATTTGAAATGGGGCACGTCCATGTGAGTGGGTTATTGTGGTTGTGTTCATCGTAGGCACCCAATTACACACAACTACTTTGTGCAAAATGGAGTAGAGAATTGTTAGATCCGAGTTGAGAAACCTCTTAGGCCACTTTGTCACTTGTCCATCAGTCAGAAACTTAGCAACTTCATCAAAATCACCAACCGTGACACCTTCCTCATAATTTCCGGTCCTAAAGAAGTCATTAATAACAGAGGGAGAGAAGGAATAGATTTTCTCACGTACAAATACCTTGCCATATTTTTTGGACAGTTGATTTGAGATAGAAGGAAGCATGTTGGCATAAAACTCAAGGACAACTTCTCTCATGGCATGGCAGTGGTCACAGTCGCTGTTAAGCCTTTTTTGCTGAAAAAATTGTTCATATTTTTCTTTTCGAAAAGCCCATGATCAACACTCATTTCCTCAATCATTACCATATTATGCAGTACATTATACCTCTGCTTAGCTTCATTAGTATAGAAACGAGGGTCATAAGCCTTGCTCACCTCCAGATCCTCATCATCTGAATCCTTCTCCAGAACAAAGTTGTTGGATTCATCTTCTGTCCCCACCGGATCCTCCTCGACAACATCTTCAAGGTTCTCTTGTTGGACCTCAAATTCAGCATCATCTGAATTTTCAGATGTAGTGGATCTCGTAGAAGAGGCACTATTTGCAGGAGCGGGAGCAGTGATGTGTGCATTGAGCTGAGACAGTCCTTTCGGAAGACCGACTAGAGTTTGAGGGTGACTCAAAGCCAGGAGGACTAGAAATCATAGCAGTAGGGGGCATAAGACTTGAAACAGCTTGCACAAGTGCAAATTTCCCCATCTTCATCAATAGTGACACCAAAGGGGCATCTTCATCAGACAACATTTCTTCTACATCGGTCTCCATCGGTTCACAATCAAGGGCCACCAAGTTCTGAGGAGTGAGTCTATGCCTTTATGCTCTAAACTGATGCACCATCTCTACTTCTGAGTCAGGGAAGAATGGAGTAGTGGGTATTTCTTCTTTCGTCCAACAAAAACCTCTGGTGGAGCATAACGGAGTCATCACTATCAGTCCCGACATCTTTGCCAATGGAGCTCGTCTAGTCCCACTTGACTGGCTCTTAGGAACTGCCTCCAGTAGGTATTCCGGGTCTACCCCACGTAGACGTTGTGAATGCTTCAATAAGGGGTTTCCAATCCTTCGAAACGTCTCTGCAATGAATTTTAAATTGGGCAAATCATCAATATCAATTTCGTTGCCCGGAGTACCTGGGAAAATTGAAGCGTATGGCTCAGATGGATCTGAAATGGAAACCAGATCCAGTCCTGCGGATGAATTTGGAGGAGACGACTGTGTAGTTGAGCCTTCGGGATTGGGACCTGGTGTTGGGGAAGATACACCAACATCAAGGGGAGCATCATACTC
Organism: Phtheirospermum japonicum; assembly: GCA_014905375.1. Taxonomy (NCBI): domain Eukaryota; kingdom Viridiplantae; phylum Streptophyta; class Magnoliopsida; order Lamiales; family Orobanchaceae; genus Phtheirospermum; species Phtheirospermum japonicum. The sequence goes on from BMAC01000720.1 coordinate 244,132, forward strand.
TCCACGAACATCAAGGGGCACATATTTTGGAAGTGGGTCGGTGCTAGAGCCGACATCAGTCGTCGCCACCATCTTGGGAAGTGTGCGGGAGGATTTTTTTTCGACAAAATGGCTTTCTTTGGACTCATTTTTTTGGCCAAGAGTGGAATCGATTTGCAGAATAAGAGGATTTGAAGTTGCTCTGACAAGCAAAAAAAAAGACTCCTGATAGCTTTAAATCAAAAAGAAACTCAAACATGTGCATTACAAAAAAAAATCGAAAATTTCGAGGGATTTTTCCCTCTGTTTTAAGGGAAAATCCCTCGTTTTTGGACAAACCGAGGGGAAATTTCCCTCGAAAAAACACTCCTCGAAATTTTGTTTCGAGGGAAATTTTCCCTCGGAAATATGAAACCGAGGGAATTCCGAGGGATATGTTCCCTCGGAAACATCTCCGTGCAATCCCTCGGAATTCCGAGGGAAATCCGAGGGAATTCTTCCCTCGGTTATTTCCTATTTCCGAAGGAAACAAATCCCTCGGAATTCCGAGGGATTTGTTTCCTTCGGAAATAGGAAATAACCGAGGGATTTATTTCCCTCGGAAAATCGAGGGATTTGTTGCCCTCGAGTTTTTCTATTTCCGAGGGAATATCCCCTCATTTTTTTTATGTTTCCGAGGGATTTCCGAGGGATGTTTCCCTTAGATTTAATTTTTTTTATTAATTTTTAATTTTTAATTTTAATGCTTGTTCAATTATTAAAATTCCCAAAAATTTGAAATAAGTAATTAAAGAATAGACAAATAAATAAACCAATCATTATAAAAAGTATTTGAAAATTTAAGAATAATTACATGCGTTCGATCGACACAGTAACAAGGTTTATATGAACCGTAAAAATGTTCTATAGATGGGGAGGGGGGTACTGCTGCTGCTGATGGGGAGGGTGTTGGGAATCGGTGGTACCGTCGCGCAGCGGAAAACAGAAATTTTTTAAAAATTAAATTAATTGAATCGAATTCAATTGACGACGGTCCAATTTTATAATCAATTAAATGAAACAATGTTTTAATTACTTTTAATAAATAGAAACAATTCAATTTTCGTAAAATCGAACGAGCATGATATATATTAATATATTAAACATATATATAACAATTATATATATAATAATATATTAATCATATATTTAATTATATATATTATACATATATTATAAACATATATATATAATATATATATATATAATCAACAAGCATATAATATTAACTATTAACATTATATATAATATCGCATGCACAACACACATGCATACTTCACAACATGCATGCATTTCATTCACACACATATATATTATATATATATACTTCATGAACAAAGCACACAAAACACATATATAATAAACTTATACATATAACACACACATAGCATACTTAAACAATCTGCACACTATGTATACGTCATATATATATAAACTCAGCATACAATTAACATACACATCGCATGCATATATATAAACAGCAGACTATATATATACTATATATATGTATAAAACAGCCATGTACCTTACGGCACCGGCGAAGACGACACGGCTGGAAGTCGTCGGCGGCGGCAAGGTGGCACGACAACCGGGCTGTCGGGGACGCAGCGTGCTAGCGGCGGCGCGGAAACCGGCAGGCGTATGCGTCTGGAACTCCGACGTGGCAGCGACAGAGTTACGTTATCGGGGCACGGCAATGCTCGTCGTGGCGCTGTTATCGGAGGCTCCGACTCGACGGCAGCAGGACGCAMGACTCCGGCGACGGGTCCGTTTATGGCAGCAGTTCGTCAGGCTCTCCGGCGACGACGGCAATGCGGCGGACTCCGGCGTGACAGGCGGAGCGAGTTCGTGGCGTCCAGGTCTCCGATGAATTGGTGTCACACACCGAATTTCCCGATCTTCTCACGACGAAGCACTAGATTCGTCGAGAGCTTGAGAACGACGAAACGAAAAATCGAGGACCGAACGATTTGGTGACGGTGGCCGACGTCGAAGCGGCGGCTGGAGTTGGACGACAGGCGTGGGGGCTAGGGTTTTCTCAAAATCCATCTGTGTTATGTTGTTGTGTGTTCTCTTTTTTTCTGAAAATGGTTTTCCCGTATATATAAAACCAAGTCTGTTTTGTTTTTATTTTTATTAAACAAAGCCCAAAGCCTTAAAGGGCTTTAAGAAAAGATGGGCTCAATTAAAGATAAAAATAAAACAAAAGCTTTTTTATTTTAATTAAAGTAAGCCCAATCTTAATGGGCTTTTGGCTGGCCCATTAAAAAAAATTAAAACAAGACTTTTAATTTAATAAAACACCGGCCCATTAATTTTAAATGGTCTATTGGGTCGACCCATTTATAAATTAAAAACCCCATCGGAATTAAATCATTTCTCACAAACGATAATTTCGAAAAATATAACAATTATATTTTCGCGTCCAGAATAAGCTTCTCGTATTTTTCTCAATTCATAATCATAATTATGAACCTTAGATTCAATCATATTGACATCTAACTATGCTAAAATTAATAATTAATTTCTAGCTGTCGTTTTCAATAATCAGGAAACACGTGGTGTGACCCTCAATGGTTCAGGTGTAAGCTAGCCGTGGGTTCACAACACATTGTGATTCGAACAACACATTGTTCTTATATGAACTCGTCCCTTAGAGTCCCTGATTAAATAAAACTCATTTTACTTAATCACTGGTCAAACCAGAACCCAACGAATTATGAGAGGCGCCTAGCAACTACACATCATAATTTCCTAGATACAAATGAAGTGCATGCAAGAACCTTGTGATATAGCTTATGTGTACAGTACGACCCCTTCGCGATCTATGTCCCGATTGAACAAGAGGTATTGGTTCATCGAGACCTCTTTCTAGTTCAATAACTGTGTGTACGTTCTAGGTTCAAGATAATCCGTTCGTGTGTGACTTAGAGAAACACATTTCTCTAAACACCCCACTATCAGCTCTGGCCAGAGACTCCGAGGATTTATCAACCATCAGAACACACAGGACATCCATGACTTATCATGCGTCCGAATCCCCTACTACCATGCACAGACTTCCCACTAGATTCCCGACTATGCGAACGTTGCCCCTTTTGATCGGCCTCCAAGGAGACACAGAGACAGGTCACAACATAGCCTGTCCTCTAGTGAAGTCACGATGAGGTCTGGGTCTTAAGGATTAATGTTGTACGCTATACCATAGAAATCATCTACTCGATGAGTGGGAACCACTTAGAGATTTCTAGGTGAGGGAGTTCAGTGAACTCATCTTATGAGCACCTACTTATGTATGTCGATGTCCAGACACCGTGACCGATGAGACGCGGTCCACATACACTAAGTACTAGTCTTAATGGGAAAGGCATGTATCCTCATTATGGCGTAACCCTTCGAATAGGAACAAGTTCGATGAGTTACATTACGTGCTAGATTATCTCACGGTTCTGCTAGACCAATCCATCGTAATAAAGTAACTTCATCAGGACCATACCTATGCAACTAGCATGGGACAAAAGATATGGAATGCCAATAAGTATAAAAGATATTATTACGAATAAAAACCGATTGTATTATAAGAAAAAGGTCAGACCACAGCCACAAGTTGGCTTGTTGGTCACCTTATTCTAACAGAGGGGGCAACTGCTGTTGGACACGAGCATACATCTCAGCCATCTGTGCCATCTGGGCAGCCATGCGCGCCTGAAATTCCTCCTGCTGCCGGCGCTCCTCCGCACGTTGTCGCCTTTCCTCGGCTGCCTCCTCTGCACGTTGTCACCTTTCCTCGTCTGCCTGCTACTGCAACGCCTCGAGCTGCGCCCTATGAGACTCGACCTGCTCCTCGAGCTCTCTCATGTGGCTTCTATCAGCCTGGGAGGAGGTGGAAGAGCCTCCATTCAATAAACCCTTCGTAGCAGCCACCATCTTCCCATACGCGTCGATGCCGTAAAGCCGTCCCTTGCTCAACCCGGCGACGCCGAGGAAAACCTGGTCCTGGTCAACCTCGTTACTGTCCTCCTGGGAAGACGCACGTTCCTGTTCCTGGGTACGATGTCGCTCGTACTCCTCCTGAAATACAACTCGTTATTAAAATTTTACGTTAAAATCAAAGAATAAGTTAAAAATAAGAAAGAGACTCACATTAATATTAATAGATCTCCTATCGACCCACGCGTCGTCTTTCTTTTGGTGCGTACGTTTAAAAAGATCGTAGCACGTAGCCGGCGCACCCGTCTCCCGCTCCTGTATTCAAATAGAATTCTCAAATAATTAACATTAAAATTAAACAAATAAATATTTTATTATTATATTCTAAAATCACTTACTATATCCAAAGCATGGTCGATAGTAGATCTAGAACCCCCCGTGTGCTTCGACATCCCAGTCCCCGGCCCAGCAGGCTCGCTCCTCCTGTTCTTGCTGCACTGCTCAGATTTGGCCTTGTTCTCGGGCTTATCCCACTCAAACTTCCAAGCTCTAGTTGAAATAGATGATATATAAGATACAGTATAATTTATATGCTATAAATAAAAAATTCTAATTTAATAAGAAAACACATAACAGAATCGTTTACCTCAGAACATCCTCGGGCAGGCACTGCGGCCGTCCACCACCATGGGAGGCAATATACTGCTTATACTCGTTAAGCTTCTTCCTGTAAAGGTCCCCGATCATCGGAAAAAATACCTTCCGTATGTCTTTCTCACTGTACTCCTTCGGGTTCCAATAACAAACCTCCTGTAAAATAAAACAATAACTACAATTCAATTGAAACATATGATTGTGTTTTTACGGTAAATACTAACAAATTTGGACACAAAATAATAATTACCTTAAACATCTCCCACCAGAACGTCTTAGTCTCCTTAGGGACCGCCTTATAGCACCACCCGTCGGGATGGAGATCCCTCTCAAAGATCGTACGGAGTATAGTGGCCACCCTCCCCCCTGTGCTGTGCAGCCTGTATTCAATTGTGTTTTTATTTTTTGACGGATAAAATTTAATCATAATGATAATTAAAAATCATTGATTTACTTACTTCGCCCCTGGAATATAAACCTGAACCATACCACTCTGCGGTGCGACCAACTGCCGTCGGGTCCGTGATGTACCCTCGTCGGACGGGGTCTATGATGGTGTACACGACGTCGGCGTCTGCGTCAGGGTCTGCATCGGGGTCTGCGTCGCCGGATGATCACTATCGAGACCCATGTAGTCGATGTCGAAATCAGCTAAACGATTAGCCGATCCCATATCTGATCGACCTACGCTACCGGATCCTCGACGCAACGGCATCTGATAAAATTATTAGATAATAATACGAGCATTTTACATAATACCAGTATATATTAGACAACAAACGTATTAATAAATTCAAATTAAAAAAAGTAGTTATAAAAAAAGTGTGTTTTACAATAAGAATAAATTATATATATTTCAACCAAACTAATCACTTTCGCTATTAAATCCAGAAATATTCCGTTTCTATATCCAACTACGATCATTTACCATCCTAAGATTTTTGAGTGTTAAGCGTGTTCTACAATTAAAAAAGGTGGCAAAATTTCGACAGCATTACGAGAAGAATGGGGAATTCGAGTTTTAATTGGTAAGGCTTCTATCCCATTCAAGAACGTGACATTTTAGCAGTATGTATTATCTTAACATATGTATTTTTTTTAGATTCAAAATTTCGGCAGCATCTCCCCTCAGTTCTCGTAGTGCACGTATATTTCAGTGCACCCGAGAACAATTAGAGAGATGCAGAAACCGAAATTTCTAAACTAAAGAAAAAAACCATACACATAAGATAACCATACTGTAAGTCACATTCTCAAACTGTCCAAAAATGGGACAATTCAAAATTTAGTATCAAACTCTATATTTGATACTAAATCTCAAACGGGTCTAAGGAATATTGGAATAATTCGAAATTTCATTTCAAATTTTTCTATATGATATTAATTCTAAAACGAGTAATCTATATGCATCGCGTCACTTCGCCAAGGTTCCYAATAAGCAGTTACCACCGTCACATTTTTTTAAAAATATTTTGAAAACTTAAATAAAATCGCGTGACACCCTATCACGTTTTTAGAAATAAAATTTGAAAACCCGCTATTGGAGGGACAAAACCTCCCGGCCGGCGCCGTAACCCACGTCAACATCCGATGGTATATAACCAACAACACCAATGACAATATTATATATAAACAAAAATAAACCCCGGCCGATCACCACGGCCTCCCATGCATGAACAATATATATACAATTTTTTTTTAAACCCCGGCCGATCACCACGGCCTCCCATGCATGAACAATATATATACAAATTGAACCCTAATTGTGTAAGTATTAATGAATTGGCCCCTAATTGTGTAATAATTACTAAACTGAACCCTAACTAATTGATTGTTCCCGAATTGAACCCTAATTATGTAATTATTACTAAATTGAACCCTAATTATGTAATTATTAATAAATTGACCCCTAATTGTGTAATAATTACTAAATTGGACTCTAATTAATTGATTATTCCTAATTTGGACCCTAATTATGTAATTATTACTTAATTGAACCCTAATTGTGTAATTATTATTAAATTGGCCCCTAATTGTGTAATAATTACTAAATTGAACCCTAACTAATTGAGTGTTCCCGAATTGAACCCTAATTATGTAATTATTACTAAATTGAACCCTAATTATGTAATTATTAATAAATTGACCCCTAATTATGTAATTATTACTAAAATGGCCCCTAATTATAAAATAACCCTAAAGTTAATTCTAAAACTAACCCTAAATTGAACCTTAATTCTAAAATTAACAAAACCTAAATTAAAACCTTAATTGAAAATTAAAATAATATACAAAAAAAAAAACTGAAAAACCATGCAAAAAACTTACATTGGTTTGGGCTGTGGACTGAAAATCGACGGGCGGCTACGGGCGGCGACGAGCGACGGGCGCGACGGGCGGCGACGAGCTGCGACGGCGGAAACGAGCAGCGACGGGCTGTGGAGGTCGGCGGCGGTAGGCGGAGGTCGGCGGCGGTAGGCGGACGTCTGTGGAGGTCGGCGACGGATCTGGAGGGTGGACGGCGTAAGTGAAACCAGCGACGGGCGGCGGCGGCAGGGCGGCTACGGGCGGTGGAACCAGGGCGTATGAGCTCCTTCTTCTTTTTTTTTTTCTCTACTTTCTCTTTTTTTTTTCTTTCCTTTGGCTGTTCAAGTGAAACCAGCGGGCACGCCCGCTGGTTAATTCGGTTAGAGTTTCCGAGGGAACACCYTCCCTCGGAATTTCGAGGGAATCAAATATCCCTCGAAAAACTGAGGGATTACTATATTCCCTCGGAATTCCGAGGGATATTTGCTTCCCTCGGTTTTATTCAAAAAATAAAAAAAAACGAAAAAATAGAAAAAAAGAGGGTTTCTTTCCGGGACGCCCATGCGCACCCCTCCCCTCCCCGGTCATAATTTCTTGTTTCTTCCTACTATTTTTTACTATTTCTTCTATTTTTTCGGGGTTTTTTTCATTACTCATCTAAAATCGAAAAAAAATAAAACGCGTGCGGATAGATCGACGCCCGACGCCCGTGGTTCCACGACGTCGAGGAGCACACCTCCCCGCCCAGGTCGTGAAATGATGGGATTCGTTTCTATTTTTTACTAATTCTTCTATTTCTTCGAGTCTTTTTCCTTTTTTTCATTTAAAAAATAAATAGAAAACGCGTCCTAAACGATCGACGCCCGACTCTCGTGGTTCCACGACATCGAGACGCACCCCTCCTCCAATATGGAAAAATCACGACGTTACGCCGCTTCGCGTTTCCAACCGAAGGAGTTCATCGATCGATCGTATCTTGTTGTTGGTCGAATACCACGACACGTGTGGACACGCACGTGATCGTTGGTATTTTTCGATCGAATTTGGGGTCAAAACCACCCCACGTGCCTAAGATGATAGGATCGGTTTCGTTTTTATGATTTTTCTATTTTTTTTATTTTTTGAAATTTTCGAGGGAATCAAAAATCCCTCGGTATTCCGAGGGAACATAGTAATCCCTCGGAATTCCGAGGGATTTCTGATTCTCTCGAAATTTTCAAAAAATAAAAAAATATATGAAAAATTCGAAAAAATTAGAAACAATTAGGAAAAAAAATAGGGTTTATTTCTGCGAAGCCGAGGCGCACCCCTCCCCTCCCCAGTCGTAATTTCTCGGGTCTTCTTACTATTTTTTCTATTTTTTTGGATTTTTTTTCCATTATTCATCTAAAATCGAAAAAATTAGAAAACGCGTGCGGAACGATCGACGCCCAACGCCCGTGGTTCCACGACGCCGGGGCGCACCCCTCCCCGCCCCGGTCGTGAAATGATGGGATTCGTTTCTATTTTTTACTAACTCTTCTATTTTTTTGGGTTTTTTTTCATTTTTTCATTCAAAATCGGAAAAAAATAGAAAACGCGTCCTAAACGCATGTGCTCATTTTTATCTCTAGCCGATCGGATAGTTAATCTCAACAGCAGACTTATCAAATATGAAGACATTAAACTCTGACTTCCCATTGTATTCAAACACTAAGAAGTATCCGAAGCCTATCGAATGACGCTCTCTATAAATTCCTTCCATCCTTTCTGTAGCATTAATCCTTTCTGTAGCATTAATGTTTTACCGTCAGACCAAACCAATTCAACCTCCATTGCCACCGGTCCAGTCGGAACCTTTAGAAAAACGCGGCTAGGCAGATTGTGCCCCATTCTTTTCGTAAACTCGGGCGAGATTCTCTGCAAGTTGCGAACAAAATATCAAATTCATGTACAATTAGTTCCATAAATATTGCTGACGTACGGCAAAATAATGATGGGAATGGCAAAATCCCAGGAGACAAAAGAAACTATATATATATAATATTTTTTCATTCTTGTCTACAAGAAAGAAGTTGCACATACAAGAAATAAAGATTGGTTTCTAGAGACAACTCTAGGTAAATTAACGAGATGCAGAAATATAATTGAATTAGCACATAATTTATATGAAAACTTACTAGGCTGTCTGATTTAGGGTCCAATATAACCTAGAAAAACTTTGGTGCCGCCATTGCTACGGTGAAGGGGGGTGATTTTGGTTGGTTTTGAATTTATTGGAGAAAAATCTGAGTAATAGATGCACCCCGTGGTTCCACGATAACGAGACGCAACCCTCCTATTTTTTTTATTTTTTTAAAATATTAATTAAAATTCAGAGGGAATTCACTTTCCCTCGTAATTATTTCGAGGGAAACCATAATCCCTCGGAATAATTCCGAGGGAAATTTAATTCCCTCGAAATTTTAATTAATATTTAAAAAAAATAAAAAATAAATCGAGGGATTTTGGATTCCCTCGGTTTCATTCTGAGGGATTTCGTATTCCCTCGTAAACTTTTCAATTCAAAAAAAATAATAATAACATTTCGAGGGAAATGCATTTCCCTCGGTTTTCCGAGGGATTTATACCTTCGGAATAAAGTCCCTCGCAAATCCGTCGATTTTTTTCCTCGGAAATCATGGCGGAAAAGAATGGCACCAGAATTCCGAGGGTCATTCCGAGGGAATAGCCTTCCCTCGGAAAATACCGAGGGAATTTCGGTTTTCTTGGTATTTCCCTCAGAAAATTTCGAGGGAAATCAATCCCCTCGGTTTTTCCCTCGAAAAACTGCTGTTTTTTTGTAGTGGTGGTTAGTGTGTTAGTGGGATAATAATTAAAAAAAAATCCACTAACACCGAAAAAACAACCCACTAACATCGACCCTAAATAACTGGCATTATAAACTAACCCGAACCAAGCACATCAATACCTTAGATCCACAAAACTCTGATAATGACAACAACGACGATAATGAGATTTGAGTGAGAGAAAAACAGACTTTTGTTAAGAGCATATCTTCACTTATAAGAACTATAAGAACAAGATTCATCAAACATGCATATCCTAATGTATGTATAAAAGATTCACCGAAATCTGTAATGACATACTTATTATGTTGTTATTTTGGGCGATACTAATTTTTGAATACGGTGCAGCTTTAAGGGGTGTTGCTACGCTGAGGGTAAGGTTACGCAATGAGAATGGAGCTGCGCCCATTACTCTGATAATGACAACAAAGACGATAATGAGATTTGAGTGAGAGAAAAACAAACTTTTGTTAAGAGTATATCTTCACTTATAAGAACTATAAGAACAAGATTTACCAAACATGCATGTCCTGATGTATGTCTAAAAGATTCACCAAAATCCGTAATAACATACTAATTATGTTGTTATTTTGGGCGATACTAATTTTAATATACAGTACAACTTTAAGGGGTGCTGTAACGATGGCATAATAAAGTTTATCAAAAGAGGTCGTTATCTCATATAAGAGTTCGTCACTCCTATGCAACAGGTCGCCATCCTTCCAAACAGTTCGCCCAACTCCAAAAAAATTACTCTTTCTAAGAAATGATATCGCTTACTATGATTATTTACTAATATTCTTATAAATATCTTAACGTTGATGATGTGATTATTTAATGTCATATCAAGAGTACAGGGAGAAAAGTTGGTCTTTAAGATTCTAGCTGATCTGCAAGCAACGACCCCGCAAAGTATAGGTGCACTCGATTGTGCATAGCTCTACATGTGCATCTCTAAAGATTTACTTTCTTTTAAAATGATCGTTTATTTATTTGCTATTGAAGGTGTTTGCCATTACTATTATTTAACAAAATGTTATTGGCGTTCATTGTATTTTCACTTAATGTTCATTTGTTTTCTTATTGGATGTTAATTAGTTTTAAGCAAATAAATATGCATTTATATAATAATACGTATATGTTGTTTTTAGTGATTATATATATGTCAGAACGTTAGTATATTCAAGTGCACATAATAATAACCATATCAAGTCAATCGAACCCAAAATGTAATTAATATTAATATGAATTGAGTATTCATTACGTGTTTGACCCGATAATGTCAAATATGAATAGAACACAATGTGCCTTAGTTATTTATAATTTTGATATTAGAAATATACAACACAAATACGTTATCAGCACACTTTGCCAATTCAAACATAACACTCAATGTTACTACTACCTCAAATATAGACTACAATCCTCCATTTTTAATTTTGTGCAGCATCATATCGGATTGTTGTAATATATGAATTTAAAATATAAAAAGTGAAAAGGCAATCGATTAAAGTCAACACAGAACAATAAGGCCAAAAACTTGCATTGACTCACTGTATTTAAACATTTGATGCTTCATAATTTATGGAAAGAAAACAATAGAACGGTGGAGGGACAGTGAATATTAACTAGAAGACAAAGTGGGTGTGTCAGCCATGTTTGCCAATAATTCAAGGTGAGTTGTATTTTACTCACCGTGAGAGCTTCAAAGAATTAGCCATATTCTTTTTGACACCAACAAGGTGTATCTTTGGTTGTTGGCCAGTTGATACTTGCATAAAAGATAATTTATTCCTAAAAATTAGAATAATTAAAGTGAAAATAAAATGCCCAAGAATTAAAATTCTTTTATTTTATGATTTGTTTTATCGTAATGCTTCTCTCATTTGAGTTTATACACACAATATCTTAATACTTGAGTATATTAAAGCATTAAAATTCATGAATTTGAGTATATTAAAGAATTTCTTATAGAAGATGGTTATTTTAATATTAAAGAAATTGAAGGATTGGGTAAGGAAAAATCGGTAAATATAAAAGAAAAGAGAAATAGAAACATATACAAAAATAATAATAAAATAGTAGTAAAAAATGTAGAAGAAAGTTTTTTAAACTTGTAAATAGACCATTTTGGAATAAAGGAGAGATAAATATGAGAAAAGTAATTTTGGGAGTGTAAAAATCAAAAAATAAAAATGAAACCCAACACAATTTTGGGAGTGAAAAATTGGTCACGGCTTATACCCGTCAACAATATATAGTTATATTAATTATTTATAAATATTATATATATATAAGTGTCAATAAATAGTAATATATATTTATAATAAATATTTTTTACAATATACTTTTTAATAATAGTATATAATTATATTTAATAATTTATAAATATAATATATATATATATATATATATATAATTATTTAAAAGGATATAAAATAAATATAAAAATATAAATTTATAATAAATATTATTTAATTAAATATATAAAACTTTATAATTTTCTTCTACTTATATATAATAATATTATATATTTATAATATCATTATTCATAAATATATTATATAAATAAGAATACTAACTAATATAATTTTATTCTAATATATTGTTTATTATTATCTAAATATATTATTATTTTAAATTTATATATATAACATAACTTTCAATAAATATTATTTAATTTTAATATATTTTAAAATAATATTATATATTTAAAATATGATTAATTATTTATAATATAAAATATATAATTATATTAATAATTTATAAATATAATATACATAATTAAATAATTAAATAATTATAAATATAACTTAATTATAATATATATAAATATAATATAATTTCATTTATAAATATAATGTAATATATATAATAATATTATATATTTACAATATCATTATTCATAAATATAATTTACATTTATAAATATAATGTAATTAATATAAATACAATTTATAACTTAATATACATATCTTATATATATTAGTAATATATAAACTCTCACATGTAATTGCCTTGACGAGACTATAACACCGCTCCTCTATTTAAAAGAGGTCGCAGGTTCAAATCCCATCCATACCATATATGAGATTTAACTTGATGCGGGTTGGGTTGATCTGAGTTGAGGGTTGTGGGTCAGGCAAACCCGTCAGCAAATACTGACGAGGTGCTGTATGATACCAAGGGACTTTGCTAATGGTCTGTACCCATCAGCATTTGATGATGAGTAAACTAATCCCGTCAACATATATTTGTTGAAGAAACGTCAAAAATGTTGACGGACAACATTCGACGATTTTCTTAAGTGAAAATGAAAATTAGTATTAAAAATGCTCTCAGTGTGGCTGGTGAAAACGTTTTTGATATTTTGTTTTATAAATTACTTTGTTAAATTGTTCTTGATAGGGGGCAAATGTCGAGATAATCTAATCATTAAAGGAAAATGTAATACTAATATAATAAGAAATTACACTAAATGGAGCACGGATTTGTAGGACAATACAAGCTTTGCGGTGCACCTGAGGTGCGAACTTTTTTTTAAAAATTTAGGGAAATTTTTTTTGGCCCCCAGACTATTTTGATTATCACAGTTTATCATACGAACTTTTTTTTGGGACAAACCACCATTCGAACTATGCATTTTTTACAACTTACCCCCTGAAATCAGAATTTTGGTAGTTTTGCATACAAGATCTGGTTTGTTAAGGGTTTTTTGGGTAACTTCACTCCTTATTTCTAATCCTCTCCCTTTCTCCACCCTAATCTACCATTTTTACAATGATAACAGCATGACGGTTCTTTAAGCTGCGAAATATCGTTGCTGATCTTCTTCGCCATGGAGAGGAGGTCCGTCGTGCCGTTATCATTGTATAAATGGTAGATTAGGGCGGAGATAGGGGAAGGATTAGAAATAAGGAGTGAAGTTACCAAAAAACCCTTAACAAACCGGATTTGGTATCTAAAACCACCAAAATTCTGATTTTAGGTGGTAAGTTGCAAAAAACTCATAGTTCAGATGGTGGTTTGTCCCATAAAAAAAGTTCGTATGGTAAGCTGTGAAAATCAAAATAGTGTGGGGGCAAAAAGTTTTTTTTCCTAAAATTTATAATCTACCCTCTTAACACTTCTCGAACTAAACGAAAAACATATAATCAACTGGGAATTTCTTATAGTTTTTTTTTTTGTTGTTATTGTTTTGTACTTGAAATGCTTGACATTCAACCCATATAATTCAAATTTAAGAAGCGTGTTAAAAAAGTATTAAGTATTAAGCAAATGGTGACTCAAGTTTAACACTTGGCGAGAGTTGCACATGATTTATAAACGAGATATATTCGAAATAAAAATATACATGACTTAAATTACTTAGCTCCAAAATGAAGACTTGTCAATACTCAGACATGGATTCTTAAAACGTGACAGAATAGAGCTATCCAATTTCAGGTCGCATGAGTATCAATATTATCAGCGACCTAATAACATTAGGTCGCATCAGTGTCGACCTGATTATAGGAGCCAAACTGATCAACGTCCTGATAACATTAAGTTGCGTGCGTGCCGACCTATGAGAGGCCTTCATAAGAGCCCGCTGTGATTACTTGGAACCTACACTATCAAACAGTACAGCCAACCAGCCTGCTACAACTGTCAGATTGTACTGGAGCAATATTATCCACTAATTATATGTAGCCAATAACACGCTGTACTATATCAGTTTTACCCACATATTCTAGGATTGCTATAGTCATGTGTATTTCTATAAATAGGCAGACACTTATCAGTTGAACGTAATAAAAATATTGTATTCTTCATTTTATACAGAGAACTATTATACTCACATTTACCTTTATGAGTTTACTAACTTTCTATCATGGTATCTGAGCAGGTTTGGCCTGTCTCTGACGCCTCCTCCTTTTCATTTAAAAAAAATGACCACAACAGATGATACTGCTACAAGCCAAACAAATGCCTCGGTCGATCCAAATGGCATCTTACCTACCACCATCTTTATATAGCCCTAAATCCAGCTCATTTCCATCAAACTCACTGATACTAATTTCCTTCTTTGAAGACAGCAGATCCTGACTGCAATTGAACCTTTCATTTCAAACAACCATTCACCACCTGCACAGACAATAACTGTATCTGATACCTCTCAAATCACAGTTAATCCAGAATACATCAACTGGATGAGGCAAGATCAACTACTCGCCTCTTGGTTACTTTCTTCTTCATCTGCAAACCTTCTTGTTATGATTGTCGTCAAGAACACAGCCAGAGAAATCTGGCAAGCCTTAGAGTCGAACTTCTCTGGTCAATCAAGAGCTAAACTCATGCAGTACAAATTGCAGCTTCAAACTCTGGAAAAAGGCAACCTTTCTATGAGAGAATTCCTGGGCAAAATCAAAGGTCTGTTGTGATGCCCTTGACACTGCTGAAGAACCTATTTATTAGCTAATCATATCTTGCATATTCTGGGTGATCTAGGACCTCATTATAATCCTGTTGTTGTAGTTGTTATTTATATCGTGGAGCCCTAAAACCTAAATGACATCTATGCCATGTTGCTGAGCCTTGAGTCTAGAATTGATACCTTTCCTGCATCTAATACCATCAACTCTGGTGGATCTGCACCAGTGGCCAATGTAGCCACACAGAGCAACGGTAACCAAAGAAATTACAATAGCTCGCTGAACAGGCCACCGACCTATAATCAAAACAGCTATAGAGGAAGAGGTAAGAACAAGAGCTATAGAGGTAGAGGGGGCATAGGCTACAGTAACAACAACAAGCTGCTTGCCAAGTTTGTGGGTTGTCTAATCATACTGCACACAAATGATATCACAGATTTGACTTCGTGTAAATTGGGCCTACTAATATGCAATCTTAATAGGGCTGTCAATTTTACCCGACGGGTTGATTAGAGTAGATTTGTCCTTGTTTTTATTAGTATTTTAGTACGTTTTTCTATTTGTTTTGGTGTATGTTGGACGATTTAAGTTTAATCTCGTATTTTTATAACTCCAGCTTATTTTACCGCATTTTGATCGTAATTGATGCAAGTAGGTGATATTTTGTTGTTTTTCACCTTACAGCTAAGTAACCGGAAGAGTTTAGCGCGTAAAAGACGAGGTTCGATGTTCAAGAAGTGAAGAACAAGCTTTCCAGTGAAACGAGTAGCAAAAGATCGAGAATTTGAGACAGACGTGCAGTCGCGTCGACTGACGCGACTGTCGACGCACCGTCGCCGCGAGTCATGTCAGCGAGTCATGACTGCGTCAGTCGACGCTCCGTCGACGCACTGCCGACGCTACGTTCTGAAGCATCGATGTCGACGCACCATAGTCGACGCTCCGTCGACGCTACTTGCTGAAGCGTCGATGTCGACGCACCCTATCGACGCACCTGCCACCCAACGCGCGCGCCTGCTGACCAGACCTGCCGAGCGATGCCGAACAAGACTGCCGACACCCCGCCGAGTGCCAGCACCCAGAA